>PVLD010014362.1:0-52670 GCA_004027595.1 Dinomys branickii | reverse complement strand
TGAGTTTCAGATAAAGAATATATAATATTTAGCATTTTTCCATGCAATTGTGGGACATAAGTTAACTAAAACTTTTACTTTTTATCTACAATTATGGTTTACCTAGAGACATATTCATATTTACTAAACCTGGGAATCTTACCACAATAGCCAGAGTACTTGAAACATCGTACAGTTAAAATGCAGTAATGTTCCATATGACTCATGAATATAAGTTGAGGTGAGTGCAGACTCAAGGGCGGCACAGGGTGGGGAGAGACCGCTTTTGGCCCAGGGAATGCATATGACCTGGACCCCTTGGAATTTCAGTGCCCAAGGTAAGAGAAAAGGCAGTTCACTGGAAGAAATCCAAACCACTCCAGCACTTAACGGCCCTTTGAAACTATTTCATTGCTGGACCTCATGGAATATTTTGGTGCTGGAGTCTTAGAGACTTCCTGACCACAAGGACTTTAGGATAAATTATATTCAAATATAGTGAGAATCTGTCACACTTAAACATGTTTTCTTGGCCCTCTAGTTTCCTCCAGAAAATGTCCACACTCACCATCCCTTGGAACCTCCAGCTCTCTGCAGCTCTCACTTCCTGTGATGAGCAAAGCCACTTCTTTAATGGCAAGTGCCTGCAACTCCTCCAGAGTCTCAGCTCCAGCCCTCAGTTTACCATGGCTCCTGCCTCAGGCTCCGCCACCTCATCTCAGCCAGTCCAGGCTGGTGCCTATCTTTACCAACATTCTAGCACAGACACATTTCTAGGGGTTACTGGCCACAGCCAGATGTCCACTCCAGCAGTCTCCTATCCAGGTATTTGGTGGAGGGATATCACAGGAAGCTCTGAAAACAAGTCTCCCTCACTTGAGACCTTCACACTGACTGTCACTGACAATGGCCCAACACCTGTTTTCATATCCATGATGGCCCATGCCAATGCCACCATTCCGTGTATCCATCACTGTCTGCCAGTCTGGTTCAGGGGACACCTCTACACATTCTGAATCAGGGACACAGCCTGCACCTCGCCTGTCAACAAGGAGGCCAGTTATGCTACTCCAATTCGTGTACAATGAGGCCTCTGTTGTCTGGAGAACTTGGCCCCTGCCTGCAAACCTATGGCTGTGTGTCATACACAAGGAACGGGGCCTCTGCCCTTCAACCAAAAATAGTGATCGTGCTGAAGGAGGCTAGGCCCACAAATGTCTGAACACCAGTCTCCACTTCCTTGCCATGTGCTAGTCTGGGTCTACTCAAGCCAGAACAGAAAGAGTTTCCAAGGTAAGTACCAAGATCTATAAGGGGAAAGAATCAGGTTAGCCTGATTCCTAGAATCAGGACCTAGAAGGTCCAATCCACACCTGAGTAGTGATGGGTACATAGATAGGCAAAATTTCAGTCCTGAGACTTCACCTACTACCGCTGCCTTTGTCCAGCTCATTCCACTTCCAGATCTGTAATACACAACACCCCAGTGGCCATCCCTGCTGTGCTGAAGAAAGCTCCAGAAGCCTACTGGCTGAGGGAGCCCATACTTTCCAGCACCCTAGTGGATCAATTCCCTTGTACCACCACTTCATAATCAATTCTGTTTCTTCATCTATTGCTATGGTCTCCTTGGAAGATGCTTTAAAACTTAACGTGGTAAGGGCAGTTTCATTTTCCTTCATTCTCACCAAGTTTTAAAACCCTGTGTTTCAGAGATCTTGCCCAAAGCACATAGGTCAGTCTCTGTCCTGTTCATATAGTTCATGAGGAAGACCTCCACGCTCTCTCCTAGTCCACAGTGAGAGGCACTCCTATACCAGCCACAGAGGAGAAGGAATTGAGTGGATCTGAAAGGAGGATGCTACCCTGGAGGAAGTACTCTCTCTCAGGGTATGCATGTGTGGGTGCTGACACATGCATGTGTGTGTAGTGTTATGTGTGTGCATGTGTGTGTGCGCACATATGTGTGTGTGCGCGCATATGTGTGTGCATGTGTGCGTGTGTGTGCGTGCGTGCGTGTGTGTGTGTGTGTGTGTGTGTGTGTGTGTGTGTGTGTATTGGTTGGGTATGGTGTGCTTGGGATGAAGCCCAGGACCTGATGCTTAGTAGGCACTGCTCTACCATTGTGACCACAAAATGTAATGTTCTAAAAATCATTTTCACATTTCTTTTGACTGACAATAATTCAAGACATAAAAGGAAAGCCATGAAACAGACATCAGGTGATAGGCAATAAGAACAGTTACCTCCAGCTCCTAACACAGGGTCTTGTCCATGGTCCTTAAGAAGAGCTCATTGAAATGCTTTGCTGAGTTTGGCGGGATCACCACTGTACAGTTGTATAGAAGAAGCACCTCACTTAGCAGGGACTGACTTTTTTCTTGATTCCCTTGAAGGAAGAGAAATTTCCCCAGAGATGAAAACATCCCTGGGTCTGCAAGCCTTGAGCTGCACACAGTGTCTACCACAACCTCCAGGATTCTCCATGTCATGCAGTAGCAGAAGCACCCAGATGCTTGAGAGGAGCCCACCACTTGAACCTGGCCCCTGTGCCGCACACAAGCACTTCCCCCTCGGACAGACACTTGGGGTCTTCCGGCTAAATTTTAGCCTCAGGAGCTTCCGTAATTGGCCTGGAGAGTTTTTGCTTGTTCCTCATTTGTTGCAAGAGACCTTTGTGATGCCTGACTTCTGGTTTACTGAAAACTCCAGTGCAGAGTTCAGTTCACCCCTCAGTACTGGCTCCAAGTGAGAAACAATCAGAAAAGAATAGGGATGAGATGGAAACCAATCTTTCCAAGCCTTTGGATGCCTACCAGATCCTAACAGGGGAACAAGATCTGCCACTACTCCCCTTAGCAAGTTCTTGACTCTCACAAGCTGCTGGCTCTCGTCAAACCTCCGAGCCAAGAGACACCTGGTTCTGAAGATGCCCAGTGGGGAAAGAACTCCCTGACTCAGAAGAACACGGGGAAGCTTGGACAGGGGGACCGAGTCTAGCCCAGGTTGGGCAGATGTTACCATGAGAGATGTTTTGCCATTCCTCTAGTCAGCCCACACCCTTCTTGTGCCAACTTGTACCTTTTCCAAATTGTATCGCTGTTACCCTGGCCCCAGGCTTTGTGTCTCCTGCCATTGTAACCCATTCTTGATAGTTGTAAGCCCATGTGATCTCTCTGCTCTGGCCTTCCTAGATTTGAATCTTCTTTCTCCTTCCTCGGTTCTTATCCTGTGTACCCACATTCTCCTCTCCGCCTTGAGTCCATCCTTTCTACTGTAGCCTTTGATCCCCTCTGTACCACACCCCTGCAGTGTACAGCATCTCAAAACTCAAAAAGCAGCTTTCCTTCCTTATTTATTGCTTCTTCTGTACCATCTTCTGAACAGTATGCAGTAATATTAAACTTCAACAGTATATCAAAATAAATAAATTTTCATCTGTCTCTCTAATATATCTATGTGGAAAGTTACTTGGTATCCGATGTGGCACAGACAGCCTTGGCAGCTCTCATCTTGCCTGCCCATAGTACTGAGCAACTTCCCAGGCTTTCTCCCTCTGCCTGAAAAGCTGCAGTTTTCCTAAAGAGGTGTGTTTGGTGGCCAGCTCCCATTCTTTCTGAGCCTGCCTCTTTCTGGCTTCACACTCTGGCCTCTGTTCTTCTGTGACAGGGGTTGACATTACTGCCTCAGGAATACTGGGTTCCCTCCAGGGAATTGGTTGGTACTAGAAATCTTGGAGGAGAAATTGGTTTTGCAGCTTAGGCAGGGACCAGCACTTGGTCACAGCAGTGGCAACAGGCTCCTACCAGAAAGAGGCACATGGTGATGTGTTGTAGGGTACAGGCCTAGAAGCAGCAGACTGAAGAAGGCCAAGATGGGTAGAGGTGGTTGAGCCCAGTTGGCTTGACATTGTCCAGAACTAGCTGAGCTGGTTTGACAAGACCCTTTGGAGAGGTGTGGGCAGCAGCTGACTGGGATGAATGAACTATGCTAGTAGCAGTAGGTCAGGCAGGGTAAGCTACAGTGGGTCAACATGAAGCTAGAGGCTGTGGCCTTTGAGATATGGGTCACGCTTGAAGCTTCTCTGGGCTGGGAAAAGGCAAAGGTGTTAAGCTGACCTTCGTAGGTGGTGGTAGCTGATGCAGGGATGGAGACGGAGCTTCTCATTTAGGACTGCTGTGTGGTTTCAGGCAGCTGACCAGAATCCTGTCAGACCCCTTTCCTTTACAAGGGGCCTTAGCCGTGGTTTGGTTGGTGGCAGTGGCTTAGGGTTTTTGGTGCTGTTTGAGGTTCCCAGGGCCTGGGAAGAGAAGAGCCCAGCTCTCTTGGTAGACCCCAGTGCATGGAAAACCTGCACCAGCTCCAGCGTGTGTGCGCCTAGGCAGGCGGGAGGCTTTTTAAAGACCTCCTGGCCAAGCACGGGTTGGCTTCTCTTCTGCTGCATGTTGGGGGTGACTGGCTTCTCTTCTGCCTTAGCTTTGTGTTGAGACTGCTTCCTCTCTTGTGCTTTCTGTAGTTGTTGTCTCTGGTCCTCCTGGTCCTTGCTTGCTTACAGCCCTTAACTTATATTCTGCACCCCCTCACCTCAATGGTTCTAGCGTTTTTGGCTCCTGTGGCCCTGGGAAGACTGGATTGGTCAAGAGCATCAAGGAGTGAAAAGCCTGGGGGAAAAAAAGAGATTTCCTTAACCACAAATCTCACATATGAAATGTAAAAAATAGGGCCATCATAAAGATCTTCAGTGTAATTTTTTCATCCTATGCAAAGTCCCGGGAACATACTGAATCTGAGGAGTGGATGAACTGTTACAAATAATTATATGAAAAACAAATGTTTCTCAAACAAAGCAAATTTTAAAATATCACTATTTGGGCTGTTTTATCTCACTATTTTCAGGCATATCCCTTTATAAACTTTTGACAAAAGATTACCTGATAGCTTCAGGGTTTTTCTCTTGTTAAATTTATTTCATATGTTTTTTGGTTTTTGTGTTTGTGCTGGGCATGTATGCTGGCACTGAGGTACAAGAGAGTCCCAAGAGTTTTTGCTTTATGGGGAGTTGTGTGTATGGGTTTTTTTTTTTTTTTGGAGGGGTTGTATCTTATGCTGGAACAAATATAAATGTTGTTTCAAAACTTGAGAAATTCATTGCATTTTTAACTTTTATAAAAAAGGAAAAATAGTAACAATCCTCATACTTACATTCAATTGTGTCTTCTAGCCTCACACTGTCTCCATCAAGTATCTAACAACACAATATAATTTGGGTCATTTATATCTATGAAAAAATTTATTTTCAAAAAAGCGATTGCCAGGCATGGTGGTACATGCCTTTAACCCCAGCACTTGGGATACCGAACACAAGTACAACTGTAATCAAAGTGGAAAAGCCAGCCACACACCTTAAATATGTAAGATAAGACATAATTCCACTGGCCCACCGTTTTATTGTGGTTCTATTTGGGACTGCCTCACATACCCTTTGCCTTTTGCTTTCATGTAACATCACACCTTGAGTTTTTCTCATCCTCTCTTCTAACTTCGTAACCAATTATAAGACCACAGGTTTTTATTTTGTTGAACGAGTGAGGTAGTTCCGTTCATCTTTCTCACTAAAATCACTTCCCAAAGTAAATTACTTGTGACCAACAAAAACATTTTACTCTGCTATCACCATGTGACATTTTCACCTTAGCATCATTGGAAATGAGCTTTATGTCAAAACTATTAAAAATACCAAGAATCTCCAAAGCCATTCAAAATGCATACAAAATGCAGATTTTAAAAAACCTTTATTTATCTTTATTTTAAAAATACGTTAACAACACCTTCTTTGGTATCTTTTATTCGTCCGTGTTTGCGGTACACAAAGATCGCATTCCTCTTGGGCGGAGGCGCTACAGGCACGCAGGCATTCCAATTCTTCTTTCATCCCCTTCCCCTGCCTTCCCTCCATCTCTGGATCCCCTTCCCATTCTGGAAAGATCTCTCTTTATTTCCTATTGTCTATCTTTTGTTTTTCTCCTTATATTTTGGGGCTCTCGCATAAGAGAAACCGTGCGATATTTAAGCTCGTGTCTGTTTCACTTCTATCTGAAATTTTAAGTGTCACGGTAATTGGGTGGCGGGGGCTGGTACAAGCTTTCCGCAGGCCGCGAGGTGGCGCTGCCCGGGCATCTTCGCGCTCTAGCTCCCGGGGGCGGGCATAGGTCCTGAGCTCCGGGTGTTCTGTTGCCCACCCCGGGTCACGCCGCACAGCGCGATGGGACCTACTGCTGCCGCTGCGCGGGTAACAGGCGCCTGCTGGGCAGTGCCGCTGGGCCCGCACAGGAGTGCTGGCTGGGCGGGTGCCTTCAGAGCTCTTTCCCCCAACGCTTGTGGGGTTCTCGATGCTGCTGCGGCAGACACTGTTCCTTTCGGCTACTGAGGGTGGCGAGGCAGAGCCGAGGCCTGTCGGCAGTGGACGGATGGGCCAGCGCGCAACGGAGCCCGAGCCTAGACGCTGCCAACCTAGAGGGCCAAGCCTCAGTGCCAGCGCTTATTACCTTTCCGGGATGTGCTTTCTGCTTGTCCTCTAGGGTGAGGGATGTGCAGAAAAGTCCCGTTCAGCGGCCCCAGCTACTAGTTACGTGATGCAATGGGTTCCCTAGGGGTCAGGCATCCGCTCCTGTCCTGAATGCCAGAACGACAGTCTGGATCGAAAAGGTTCCGGTGCCTCGCTACTGCGCGTGCGTCCCGGCCCACTCTGATGACATCACAGGCTCCCTGGACAGGAGGTTTGTAAAAGGACTTTGGGAACCATAGCGCCTCTGCAAGCCTAGCTTTTGATCATTTAGCCAAAATGATTACTTGAGAGCTAAATTTCTCAAGAAATGGAAGAGAAAGAATATTTAAACTTTCTCACTTTCGGATCACTCATCTATAAAGGGTTATAATAATAATCACAGTGATCATCCATCTATGAGTGAAGTCACATATAACATGTAATTTGTGTAGATGAAGATAGAATAAGTTTTGGAAAGATAGACAAAATGAAAAATCGTATAACATCACAGAACGAAAAAGAACAAACTGGGCATGATGACTTATGCCTGTGATCCTAACACTGTGGGAGGCTCCAGGAGGACTGAGAGCTTAAGTCCAGCCTGGGAATCTTAGCAGTTTACTGAGATCCTGTCTCAAAATAAAAAGTTTTAAAGGACTAGAGAACATAGCTCAATTGGAAGGCTCTGGATTCAACCCCTAGTAAACACACAAAGAAGACACCCCCCCCCCCCATCGCTTCTCGGCCTTTTGGCTAAGATCAAGTGAAAAAATCTCCCCTCCCACATTATCACTTCAGCTGGCTGGGAACCTCTGAGGCGGGGGTCGGGCCCCCCGTAATGACCCTCAGCCTCCTTCTGGGTCCTTGCCGTCCTTCGAAGAATGAAGAAGTGGGGCTCTTAGTGGGAAACAGAGGGGTCAAGACTGATATAGCGCAAAGCAAAAGTTTATTTAAAGTGTGGCAAATACGGAGAAAGCAGAGCTCTCCCGGCTGTAGAGCGGTGCTGCAAGTATGACGTGTGTCCATACTTACAAGTTGATTGGTGTGTGCTAGGCCAATCAGGGTCTTAGCCTTTGTTTCTGGAAAGGCGAGACGGTCAGTTAGGGATTTCTTGAGTGTGAGAAACATTTTCATAAGAATACAGTAGGGTACTTTTTTTTTCAAACACATGGTACACACATAAGCATGTAATCATTGTACAGTCATCAGCCATAAATAAACATGTCATGATGTCTGCTACAGATATGCATGTGACTATTCTACCATCACCAGCCTCCTGGATCTTGCCCTAGGTCCTCTATGTCTCAATAATGTGTCCCCACAACCATATATATAGAAATTAGTGAAAATGGAGGGTACAGGCAGCAAAGCATAACGCAGTTTATCATTGAGCAAGCATCAAAGCATAAATAGATACACATGCAATTTCAGGCAAGTGGCCATTGTCTATTTTATTTTAATAAGTACTATTATCCAAATAATAGTCCACAACAGTGACTTTGAATGAATTTATAACTGATACGTATAGACAGAGAATTATCAGTAAAAAAAATGTGTAACTAGGAGTAAAAGACAGTAAATGCAAAAATATAGTGAGCTACAATTCATGCAGATAAATATTTCACTAAAACTTCTATGAAGCTGGCATGGAAGCCTGTTTCTGTAGTCCCTTGGGGAGGCTGAGTCAGGAGGATTGCTTCTGCCCAAAATTTTGAGGCCAGGGCAACATAGGGATATTTTTATCTCAAAAAGAAGCAAAAAATTAAAAAAGGCAAAGAACCCTCATACAAATTAGAAAACAAAACAATATGTGTAAAGGAACACCATTATTATGATCATTCATAGTTCTGTAAATATTTGTCCACCAAGGATCAGATAATAATTTCACTCGATATGGATTTTTTGCATTTTTTAACTTTATAGGTATATTTAGATATACATAATGGTAACATTCATCATAGAGAATTTGTATAGATAGATTTTTTTATATTAAAGAAAATAGTACAAAAAAGAACAATAGCAAAATATAAACAAAACAAAGCAAGGACATTAAAAATGGTACAGGGTTTCAAACCAAATGATAGGGATTCACAGTGGTTGTTGTATTACATATTGTTATCTTCAATGAAGTTGCTCAGATTACCAGATGTAAGAATAGAAGATTGATCAAACCATTAAAGGGAATAAGAAAATAATAATTTAAAAGAACACTAGAGACAATACATAGTTTCACTAGACAGGATTGTAGGAATTCACCAATGGTTGTTACACTGCGAATTGTTGTCTTCACATAAGTTGCTCAGATTACTAGATGTAAGGATGCAAAATCGGTCAAAATATTTTTAAAAACTTTTAATTATTAACTGTTCCCCTCAATAAACCACCAGATATCAGCAGTAGTTATACCACACACACATACACACACACACACACACACACACCTCTCTCTCTCTTTATATATATATATATATATATATATATATATATATATATATATATATGGTCTCTAGTTGCATCCATTTACCTATAAAAACCTCGAGTTTATCTTTTTTATAGCTGAGTAGTACTCCATTGTATAGAAATGCAACATCTTTTTTATCCATTCCTCAGTGGATGGGCATTTGGGTTGTTTCCAAGATTTAGCTATGACAAATTGCACTGCTATAAACATGGGTGCACATATATTGCTGTGGTATGACATTTTTAATTCTGGAAAAATACCCAGAAAGGGAATAGCTGGGTTAAGTGAGACTTCTAATCCTAGTTTTGTGAGGAATTTCCAAACTGATTTCCACAGGGGCTTCATCAATCTACATTCCCACCAGCAGTGGAGAAGGGTTCCTTTTCCCTCACAGCCTCTCCAGCATTTGCTTTGGTTGATTTCTTAATGATATCCATTCTTCGTGGGATGAGATGATATCTCAGTGTTGTTTTAATTTGTATTTCTTGAATGACTAATGATGTTGAATATTTTTTCATATATTTATTTGCCATTAGTATTTCTTCATCGGAGAAGTGCATATTCATCTCAGATGCTCATTTTTGGATTGAGTCTGAATTTTGGGGGCCTGATTTTTTAAAAATTCTTTATATGTTCTAGATAGAAGTCTGAGAGGCAGTTGGATAAAAATTTTTCCCAATTCGTAGGTTTTCTTTTTACTCTGTTGGTGATTTCTTTTGATGTACAAAAACTTTTCAATGAGATCCCAGTTGTTGATTCTTTGAAGTATTTCCAGTGCAGTTTGGTTTTTGTTCATGAACTCTCTGCCTACCCCTATGTCTCTGAGATTTTTACTTACTTTCTCTTTCAGTAGATTTAGTGTTTCTGTTTTGATTTTTAGATCTTTGATCCATTTTGACTTTAGTTTAGTGCATGGTGATAGACATGGGTCTAGTTTTAGTCTTCAGCATGTGGAAAGCCAGTTTTTCCAGCACCATTTGTTAAAGAGGCTATCTTTCATCCAGTGAACATTTTTGACTCCTTTGTCAAAAATAAGGTGGCTGAGTGTGTTTGTAGCTGTGCCTGCATCTTATGATCTATTCCATTGATCTTCAGGTCTTTTTTTTTTTTTGCCAGTACCATGCTGATTTTATCACAGTAGCTTTGTAGTGTAATTTCAAGTCAGGTATTGTGATGCCTCCTGCCTTTCCTTTGTTTCCCAGGATTGCTTTTGCTATTCTAGGCCTCTTCTGATTCCAGGTGAATTTTAGGAATGTTTTCTCTACATCTGTGAGGTATACTAATGGAATTTTAATGGGGATTGCATTGAATCTGTACAATAATTTTGGGAGTATGGCCATTTTCACAATGTTGGTTCTTTCCATACATGAGCAAGGAATATCGTTTCATTTTCTGAAATCCTCTTCAATCTCTTTTTTCAGAGTACTATAATTTTCACCGTATAGATTTTTTTGTTAGATTGATTCCTAAGTATTTCATTTCTTTAGATGCTATTATGAAAGATGTGGTTTCACTAATTTCTCTCAGTCTGCTTGTTGTTTGTGTATAGGAATGCTATTGATTTTTGAGTGTTGACTTTGTATCCAGCTACTCCACTGAATTTGGTTATTAAATCCATAAGCCTTTTGGTGGAATGTTTGAGATCTTCTGTGTAGAGTATCATGTCATCTGTGAATAATGATGATTTCACTTCTTTTCGTATCCTTATTCCTCATATTTCTCCCTCTTGTCTAATTGCTCCGGCTAATATTTCCAGAACTATATTGAATAGGAGTGGTGACAGTGGACATCCTTGTCTTGTTCCTGATTTTAAAGTGAAAGCTTTCAGTTTTTGACCACTTAGAATGACAGCTGTTGGTTTCTCATAGATGACTTTTATCAGATTGAGGTAAATTCCATCTATACCAATTTTCTGTAGGGTTTTTTTATCATGAGTAAGTGTTGGACTTTATCAAAAGCTTTTTCTGCATCCATTGAGATGATCGTGTGATTTTTGTCTTTGGCTCTATTGCTCTATTGATGTGATGTATTACATTAATTGATTTGCATATATTGAACCATCCCTGCATTGCTGGTATGAACCCCACTTGGTCATGGTGTATAATCTTCTTAATGATTTGTTGCATTCTGTTTGCTAGCATTTTATTGAGAATTTTTGCATCTATATTTATTAGGGAGATTGGCCTGTAATTCTCTTTTGTGATGGGGTCTTTCTCTGGTTTTGGTATCAGGATAATACTTGCCTCCAGGAATGAGTTATGGAGAATTCCTTCCTTTTCAATTTTGTTAAAGAGTTTGAGAAGTACTGGCATTAAATCTTCTGTAAATTTCTTGTTGAATTCAGCTGTAAATCCATCAGGACCTGGGCTTTTCTTCATTGGCAAGTTGTTTATTACATTTTCAATTTCCCTTGCTGATATAGAGTTATTCAGGATTTTTATATCTTCTTCATTCAGCTTTGATAGTTCATATGTATCTAGAAATCTGTCCATTACCTCTGTTTTTTTCTATCCTGTGAGAGTAAAGATTTTCAAAGTAGGTACTGATGATCTTCTGAATTTCTACAGGATCTGTAGCGATTTCTTCTCTTTCATTCCTTATTGCATGTATTTCAGTTTTCTCTTTCCTTTTTTAATAAGATTGCCTAGGGATTTATCAATTTAATTATTTTTTCAAAGAACCAACTCTTTGATTCATTAATTCTTTGTATTTTTTTTAGTCTCCATTGCATTAATTTCTGCCCTGAGCTTTATAATTTCATGCCTTCTCTGGGCTTTTGGTTTGATTTTTTCTTCTTTTTCTAGAAGCTTGAGGTGCAGCATAAGATTGTTGATTTGTGCTCATTCTGTTTTCCTGAGGTAGGAATTCACTGCTATAAATTTCCCTTTGAGGACTGCTTTCATTGCATCCCCCAGGTTCCTGTAAGTTGTATCTACATTTTTGTTTGATTGTACATAAGTGTTTAGTTTCTCCTTTGATTTCATCTGTGACCCATTGATTGTTCAGGAGGGTGCTATTTAATTTCCATGTGTTTATGGAGTTCTTCTGATTTCCTTTGCCATTAATTTCCAGTTTCATTGCACTATGGTCCGATAGTATGCATGAAATAATTTCAACTCCTTTGCATGTCCTTAAGCATGTTCTATGTGTTAGCATATAGTTTATTTTAGAGAATGTCCCATGCACAGCTGAGAAGAATGTGTGTTCTGATGCTGTTGGGTGGAACACTCTGTACAAGTCTAAGTCCATTTGTTCATGTGTTTGGTTTAGTTCTGTTATTTCTTTGCTAATTTTTTGTCTAGTTGATCTATCTTTTTGTGACAATGGGGTATTAAAGTCCCCTGTTATGATTGTGTTGCTGCTTATTTCATTTTTCATGTCTGTTAAAATTTGTCTTATTTAGTTGGGTGCTCCTGTGTTTGGTACATAGATGTTTATGATTGTTATCTCTTCCTCTTAAATTTTTCCCTCACAACTATGTAGTGGCCTTCTTTATCTTTTAATTGTTCTTGAAGTTCCCATTGTCTGCAAAGAGAATAGATATACCTGCTTTTTTCTGGGTACCTGGCACATAGAGTATTGTTTTCCATCCTTTTATTTTCAGTCTATGAATTTCCTCTTGAGTTAAATGTGTTTCTCGTATACAGCATACTGTTGGATTTTGTTTCTTGGTCCAATCTGCCAGTCTGCTTCTTTTGGTTGGTGAGTTGAGTCCATTTACAATGACAGTTATAACTGATATGTATTGGCTTATCTTTGTCATGCTGTTTTCCTGCTATTGGTTCCTCTTGTTTCCCTCTTTTTCATTCCTTGCTCTACTTGGTTCCTTTCTATTGTCTTAAAGTTGTGGTCTTTTTTATATCTTTCTAGAATATCCTTTAGAACTCTTTGTAGGGTTGGTTTGACGCTCATGAAGTTCTTCAGTTGATCTTTATCATAGAAATATTTTATTTCTCCATTAATTTTGAAAAATAGCTGTGGAGAAGGGCATTCTTTAGTTAATCTTTCAATGTATTGCCTTAAGTATAACCGGACCTAGGTTGTTGTGTTCTGGAGGAACAAAAGCTTTGTAAGCCCTGGCTCCGACACTAAACGTTTTGCTGTGTTATGTAGAAAAGGAATGGTAACAGGAGAGCTATCCAGTCAAGTCTCAGGCCCGTGGTAATTGAGTTGTATTGTTCTTGCTAAAACAGTTAATATCCACCCCGGTGGCCCAGGTGCCTCTTTTGTTTTATCTCAATAAAAGGTTATGGAAAAGGTGATTCAGGGCTGGAGACAGGAGAACTGTAAGCCCCCTGATCCCAGAACACTGTCTGTCTTGTATTTCTTTTTCTTCTAACTTTTTATTCATCTGCGGGTACCTCGTTTTTGGGACCTGTTCACCCTGGACATAAATGGATAATATACCAACAAATAGCTTTGTGGGGTACAGAAATCTGGGTTGGAAGTTGTTTTCTTTCAGGACCTGCAACATTTCACTTCAAGCCCTTCTTGACTTGATGGTTTGTGTTGAGAAATCTTCCATGATTCTGATGGGCTTTCCTTTATAGGTGATCTGTTTCTTTTCTCCAACAGCTTTTAATGTTCTGTTCTTTTGTTGGACTTCTGGGATCTTGATCACCATATGTGTGGGTGTAGATTTATTTTGGTTATGGCTATGTGGAGTTCTATATGCCTCATTTACTGGATGTCCAATTCTTTTTCTATGCTTCAGAAGTTTTCTGGTATTACTTCCACAAATAGTCTTTTATGTCATTTATGCTGACACCTGCTGTTTCATTGATACCTATTAATCTTATATTGGTTTTCTTTGCTTTGTCTTGTAGCTGTTGAATTGTTATTTCTTGGTTTCTGTTATTTCTAAGAGATCTTTCCTTTCACAGTCATTCACAGTAATGCTGTCTTCAAGGTGTGAAATCTGTCTTCAGCTTCCTTCAAGTGGTTTTGCCAGGTTTTGATGGAAGTTTTAATTTCCTGGGTACCTGTTTGAATCTGTTTCATGCATTCCAGTTCTTTCTTATACTGTTCATTTAAGGTTTCCATTAATTTGCTTTGCTCTTCTAATTTTTTTCTGTCTTCTTTATCTGTGCTAAGCAATTCTTTAATTATTGTTGTCTTCTCTTTTTTTTAAACTCAGAGATTATTTCTGATCTGATGTCTTCTATGGCCTGATGGAGTTATTTCTTTACTTCAGCTGCTATCATTTCAGAAATTTCAGGTGTGTGACTTCCAATCTCTTCTGTTTTTCTGTCTCCTGGACTTGTTCTGCATGGTGTAGAGGTGGGTGATTGCATCTTGTTCCTTTGTTTTATCATTTTCATAGATGCAGAGGTTCCCTGGAGCTCAGCCTCACTCCCAGGATGATGTCATAGTAGCAGGGCAAGGACCCAAAGGTCCCTAGTGCTCAGTATGACTTCCCCAATGGTGTGTGTTTGCAGGCAGGGTGTGATCCCCAATACTCCCACAGTTGTCCAGGGCTCAGCTTCGCTCCCACTCAGGGGTTCCCGAAGTCGTCCAGGTTTCATCCCTGTTTCCACTGGGGTGTAGTAGTGGGTGGGTCATGGTCACTGTGGCTCCATACACTGCTGCTACCCCACCAGGTTCCCACACCAGTAGTGGCTGCATAAGTGCACAGTCACTGAGGCCCATGAAACTATCTGAGTTTCAGCTTAGTTCCACTGAGGGTGTGGGGTGAAGGCAGGGCAGGGCACCCAAGGCCCTTGAGGTTGTCTGGGGCTCGCCCTGGCTCCCAAGCTAGTGGGGCAGAGGTGAGGCCAGCTCACTGACCCGAAGCTGTCCAAGGTTCAATTCAGCTCCAACAGGGGAAGGGGGGAGGAGGGGAAGAGCAGGGAGTGGACCCCAGACCCCTAAAGCTGTCTGGGTTTTTGCCTGGCTCCCAAGCTTGTGGGGGAGGGGCAGTGACAGCTCACCAGAGTTCCCAAAGCTGTCCAAGGTTCAGCTCAGCTCCAACGGAGAGAGGGGAACTAGATAAATATTTTTTGTACATTTTTATAATACATAATGTTTACACTCTTTGTAGGGAATTGATATAGGTACATAATACATCTTAATTCTTTTTTATCCTCTCCCCCATCCATCTCTTGATTCCTTTTTTTTTTTTGGTATGTGTTTGCAATACATAAAGTTTACGTTCCTTGTGTGTAGTTGGTACATGTACATAATACATCTTTCTTTTGGTGTTTTTTTTTAGACAGGATGTCACTATGTAGTTCAGGCTGGCCTTGAACACACTATATAGCCCAGGCTGGCCTCAAACTGGCGGCGATCCCCTTCCTCAGCCTCCTGAGTGCTGGGATTATAGGAGTGAGCCACCACGCCTGGCTACACAACACATCTTAATTCCTTTTCTCTTTTATCTTCTTGGTTTTATGAGACAGGGTCTTGCTATTCACACTGGACTTGAACTCATTATGTAGCCCAGGTTGGTCTCAAACTTGCAGTAATGTTCCTCCCTTAGCCTTCTAAGTGCTTGGGTTACAGGCATGTGCCATCACACCTGCTCTTCTTTTTTTCATACACCTTCCCTCTCCTTCTTTGTCCCTCCTTCTATCTCTTGATTCTTTCACCCTTTTAGAAAGACCTATCTCCCTACTTTCTATTATGTTGCTCTTTATTTATACCTTGGGTTTCTCTTATAGGAGAAACCATGCAATGTTTAAATTTGTGTGGCTGGTTTATTTCACTGAACATTATGGTCTCAAGATGCATACATTTTCCTACAAATGACTCAGGTTTATCTTTCTTTATGGCAGAGTATTACTCCACTGTATATTAAAAAACCACATTTTCCCATCCATTCATCTGTGATGGACAGATAGGCTGTTTCCAAGATTTAGGTAGTGTGAATTATGCTGCTATCTACATGGGTAAGCATGTATTACTTTTAAGTAAATTAAATTAATTATTAAAATTAATAATTAATTTTTTTCATATTTTTGCTTTATTTCAGGTATTTTAATTAATATAGCCATATTACAAGCACAAAAAATACCTGAACAGGATCATGAAAAGTATTTTTTTGTGTGTGCGTGTGTGGTACTGGGGATCAAACTCAGGACCTTGTGCTTACCAGGCAAGCGCTTATGCCACTGAGCTATATCCTTAGCCCCATGAAAGTTTTTATTTATCAAAATCTAGTTTATAGCCATCTTCAACATTCAGAAAAATGGCACAAAATACTGTGAGGCTGCAGCTGTGTGGGTCTGCATGCCCCCCACAGTAGGCTTATCACATCTCCACAGCCCTGGCTGCTGTGCTGAAGGCACCACCCTCCCCAGCTCCCTGGCTCTGTCCCTGCCCACAGGAGGTCATTCCAGCTTGCAGAGTGGCACGTGGCCTGGCCCCCAGCAATGTGCTGGTGTGGGCAACATCGTGCAGAAACATTCGTGGGCCTGGGAGGGTGGCACTGTGCCGCATCCAGCCCAACTCTGCACCTACCAACTATGAGGTAGTTTCCAACTGAAACTTAAAACATAAAAGAATTTGTCCTTTTGATGCATATTAGTTACATAAGATCTCCGAATGATATAGGGAAATACTGTAACTTCCAACCTGCTAGATGTCCCATACCCAGAGTTCCTGCTCCCCAAAATCAAACAATGAATTCTGAGGAACAACAGACACTAAACGTAAGAAATTTCATTGAGGGAGAGACGTCTCCTGAGAGAGACAGGAGGGGACCCAGAAAGAGAGACAGTGGGACCTGCTGGGTTGCCAGTGAGCCCACTTCTCAAAGGAATTTTTATAGAGCAAAATCACAAAGTGGGTACAACATCAGGAGGTGGGTACAACATGGGACAAAACTATGATCAAACATTACAAGTATAGTCATTTAGATAATACTGATCCAACGGGGAAGCAAGTCATGGAGCAAGCGTACATAGAAAGAACAAGGACCTTTTTTGGAAGAGATGTGTCAGGAAGTCCTGGTGACACCCTCCAACTAGGATGGATGACTGATGTCTATTTCAATTATTAGTGTTTATCCCTTCGGGAGGTATGTAGGAATAGTCATTCCATCTTTATCTTGAGGCCTGGCCTTCAACAAATCTGCCTCCAGCCACAGTTGTAATGTTTCTTATCTTCTGCACTGACTCCTTTGAGGGCCTAGCTCGGTATGACTGCCTATAATATTTTTACCTAACTTAGCCATCTGTAATAGTAGGACATATCATTAAAAATAAATCTGCATAGTTTAAAAATCAGAATAAAACAGAAAACTGAAAATTCTGTTTCTTCATTGCACTAAACAATTACACTAGCATGTTTATAGAAGGAATAATTTCTGAAACATATTTCTAACTGTTCATATTTTAATATGTCAACTGCCATCTATGTTCAAAGAGATAACAGAAAAATAACCAAATGATGGAATGTGATTTTTTGGATAAGCTGTTCTTTTTTCTAGCCTTAGTTTTCTGCTATCCTTAGTTTTCTTCTTACTCCAGTAATCTAAACATTTGCTAAACCAACCTAGTTTTGAGATTTCACTAGGCGCTCTTTCTGCATTCATTTGAAATCTTTAGTCCTTTTTCCACATTCTATCCCAAACGACCTCCTTTTTCCTTGAGAACATCCCATGCTCTTTATCTCTTTCATTCTTTTATTTTCCACTTCCTCATTTTTCTACCCGCCCCCAACTGCCCACTTCCTGTTGGCCTGTGCTTAATATAAACAGTCTCAAACTTCCTTCCCCTGAAACAACAGTCTCCAGCCTTTTTGGCATCAAGAAGCAGTTTCCCTGAAGAAATTTTTTTCCGTTGGCATGAAATATTGGAGTAAGGTTGGGTGGGGGGGGGGTTCAGGATTAGATTCTCATAAAAAGTACACAATCTAGATCCCTCCCAAATGCAGTTCGTAGTAAGGTTCACACTCCCTGAAAATCTAACACTAATGCTGATGTGACATAAGGCAGAGCTCAGGCAATAATGCCAGTGATGGGGAGTGGCTATAAATATGGATGCAGCTTTGTTTGCTAGCCTGCTGCTAACCTCCCCCAACTCTCCAGTCTACGATGCCCTCTGATGCCAGACCAGAGGCCAGGGAGGTCTGCTGTGTACTGTTAGTAATTGGCCCTTGTTCTGGGATTCACAGGGAAATCTTTGTTCTCTGCTTTCGTAGTAAATGCCACTCCAATCTCTCTCTTTTTCTTTCTTTCTTTTTCTCTTTCTTTCTTTCTTTCTTCTTTCTTTCTTTCTTTCTTTCTTTCTTTCTTTCTTTCTTTCTTTCTTTCTTTCTTTCTTTCTTTCTTTCCCTTTTGTTTTTTTTTTAACCAAGCCTGGCTAAATAGTCCAGGGTGGCCTCAAACTCACAATTCTTAGCTTGCCAAATGTTAGGATACAGCCATCTACTTCCATGTTCTGTTTGGGTTTTGGTTTGGTTTGGTTTATTTCTGTGAGAGAATTTGGCGAGATTCATTACACTGCTGCCTCTATCACTCCGAAATCCTGCTATCTTTTGACGTAATTGTTGTAAACTTAAAGCCTTGTACTTTTTAGTCCTCCGAAGCAGAGCCCCATTTCCCCAAACTAGTTAAGACTTGGAGGCTGACAAGGCTTTCTGAGTACCCTCTGACTAACAAGATACTTCATATCTCTACTAGCTCAAAAAATGTTTTGATGAAAAGTCCAAATCAGCAGTATACAGACTCATCTGGGAGGGACACCTGAGAATAAGCCTGCTAGGCAGTTGGAGAATCCAAAGGTGGGCTCTAAATGTAAACATATGTTTTTTTCTCTTGAATCTATTGTTTAAAATCTGTACAAAATTGAATCTCCAAGCCCCCCCCCAAAAAAACTGGCCTAGGTACAGTTTTCTTCATTTCAGTTCAGGATAATATCATCCTTCCAGTTACTCAGACCAAAAATCTTTGATTCCTATCTTTCCCTCACAGTTACACACCCAGTATAGCAGCAAATTCTATTTGCATCACTACCACCAAATTGCATCTACCACCCACCCCCTTCTAACTGCTTTTCTCCACTTCCACTCTAGTATAATCCCCACCACCACCATTTCCTTCCTGGAGAAGTGCAATATCCTTCTGACTCAGAGCTTCTAGCTTCACCAAGCCCTTTGTGTCTCACTATTAGGCCAAAAGAAATTCTTAACTGTCCCATTTATTAAGTAGTTAAGTGCCCAAAACAAATAAATGCCAACAATTTAATAAGAATGTATTATAGGCTGGGTATTGGGGGTTCTTCATTCAAAGAAATCAAGGTCTAGAACCTGTAAGTTGTACCTTACTTGGAAGAGGAGTATTTGCAGATGTGACTGAATTAAAGATCTTGAGAGGGAAAAATTATCCTGTATCATCAGCATGAGCCCCAATGTAATCTCATGTGCCCTTTAACAATAGAGGCAGCGATAGCATGTGGAAGAAGGCAGTATGGAGGCAAAAGTTGGAGGGATGCAGCCACCCGCCACAACAAAGCAAGGAGGCAAAGGGTGAAACCTCCCCACGACCCTGCGGAAGGAGTATAGTCCTCTACACTTTCATTTTTCCCCAGTGAGACAAATTTCAGTCTTTGGCCTCCAGAGCTGTGAGAATAAATTTCTGTGTTTCAAACTACCAAGTTTATGGTGACTTTTGAGAACATACAGAAGACATGAATGCAACGCCGTGACAACCAAGTAGCCATTTCAAAAATAGTACAGGGAAATTTAAGGAAAACAATTTCATTTCATTCTCCAATAACCTTAACTACTTGCCAAGGTGATACATATACCTATGGGGCGCCGTACTAGGTCTCAAACTTTGAAATCAGATTAGACACTGCCCACTTCATTTCCTGTTGCACATTAATTTTCCCAGGGTACCTGTATTTGACTCCCAAACCCAGCTTTACAAAGACATGACACTGCCGAGAGGAATGTGGGATGACTTATGTGGAAAGTGTGATCCACCTACTAGCCAGAGCTCACACAGTACCTCACAGATGTCAAACATTGCTGAGTTCCAGTCAAACCTTTTTACAAAAACAAGTTGCGTTGGTTCACTGACACTTGCCGTTGAAGATGTACTGCTCCGCTGCCTTTCTCCTGCTTCGCTCCAGCCATGCCTGGCGCCCACTTGCTGTTCCCTGCCTAGAATACTGTTTTTGCCTCCTTCAAGTTTGTGGTCAGATCTTAACTTGTCAATGAGAGCTTCTCTAACCAGACCATTTGAAATTTCAGTTACCTCTCTGTGCTTCTCCCTTCCCTCAATCTGATTCCCTTAACCAGGGTCCATTTCTCTTGTATTACTTTCAACCTTCTAGTACACCGTATAATTTACTTCTTTATCATCCTGTTTATAATCCATGATTTCTTGCCCATCACTAAATCCAAGATGCTTTTTTATTTTTATTAGTACATGTTTATAGTAGGTAACTAATTACATTCATCCTGGGAAATTGGTACATGTACATAACACATCTTAATTCTTTTTATATTTCTTCCCCTTTCCCTCTTTCTCCCTCCCCCATTTCTTAGTCCCCTTCCCATTTGCAAACCATCTATCTGCCTTCCTGTTGTTTATCTTTTATTTTGTTCTGTACTTATCTAAATGCACGATTCTTGAGAGCAGGAAATTTCTTATCTTCCTTGTTCAGTGTCCAATGCTTAAATAGTGTCTGGCATATAGTATGTAATCAACGTATATTTATTGACTGGCTGACTGAATGGATGTTTTTTCAAAGAGTATAAATATAGTGGTATGCAATTCATCCCTCATTAAAAGTTACAGTGTTTGACCAATATTTTTTAAAAGAGAAAAATGTAAAACAAATCTAAGATAGTAACATCTATCACTCAACGTATGCCACACCAATAATCCAAAAGTTTCTCATGTTGTTTAACTCTACTTGAAATTTGCAATCTTGAGAATGGCGCTCTCACCTAAAAGAATGGCTTTGAATTACATATTAGGAAATAAATTATGTAACTCACAGCTCTCAGGTAACAAAGGAAGAAATGTATCTAAAGTAAAACTGATTCTTCATGCACACATTTTAGCATTAATTTTAACAACACACACACAATCACACACACACACAGACACACACACACACACACACACACATGATCTTCCCAAGCATGCATAAAAACTTTTGTCTAAGCTAGTCATTCTCTGTGACAGGACATACCAGTCCTCAAACTGTAGGTGGAGCTCTAAACCAGAAGTTACTGAGTTCATTGTAGCATAATCCCAACTCCAACTGAAAAGGAGCATAATCTGAATCCATTTAACAATAAACAGACTTAAAATACTCCTGTACATTTACAACATTTCCCTGTATTTGGAACATTTCATCCCACATCTTTTTCTTCCCAAGTATTTACTTTTGAAATTCAGTCATTTATATTCCCGGTAGGATCACAGGTAGAAATTTTAACAATGCAAACCATTTGTCTTTAGTACAAATCCCATTTCTGCTTTTAAAATGTCCTACCAGTGTTCAAGATAGGCTGTGGTACTGACACAATGCATGGAGCTCGTCTAGAATCCTGTTGGGGACCTTAGTAACTGTTCAAAGATGTTTGTCCTTCTAAGGGGTCTAAGCATTCATCTATAAACCTTTTAAAACAGTGGAAACTGAGTTTCTCATTGTTGCCATGCTGTTACTGAGGAGAAACCTAAATACAAGGGTTGCAAATTCTCTAATTTGCTTACCCTTAGCTGACTTAAAAATCAGTAATCATGGAAGTCACACAGCTGAGCAATACATCATTAGTTTCTCACTAGGTTTGGTACAGATAACATCTCTGCCTTGTGGGTTATGGTGATAATGGTTGCCAGGGTTACTTTTCAGGGATTTGAAAGCTGCTGTTGCTGAAAACACTGACTCTTCACTTGGGCCTGCAGATGTCTAATGAGGTGACCGGAACAAAAGGCTGGTATCTCTATCTTCATATTGTGTGTGTCTCCTCTATGGCCTTAGCATTTGGGCTTAAAGATACCCCCCAGCCACCAGCCATCATGACTAGAAACACTAGCTCATAATAGCAGTGAAAAGAGGTGGCACCTGAGTTCCTGGAAGATCTCTACCATTCCCAAAAAAGCCATGAACATTCCTCCCTTTTATTAGCCTGTCTCTCTCCCTCATTATTCCTAGCATATACATTATCTGTAATTCCTCAGCTTCTTAAGAGTTGAGAGGTTGATTTTCAAGTAAAAAACACACTTTTCTATTCTTTAGCTACTGAATAAAACTTTCTTTTCCCAATGCTCTCGTTCTTGAATTACTGATTTGATTAAATATGCACAGAATCAAACCTGTTGTGGGCTGCATACAGATCCATTCCCTGCTACAGATTGATGAACATTCTCCAGTAAACCTTTCCTACTCTTAACTTCCTTTGTCCTTTGGAATTCATTCTTTGATTTCAGTGGATACGAACTCAGCATGTGACATCTAGTAGGTTGGGAGTTATATTTTTCCTGTATCACCAGGACCCCAGCCACCGTATAGGCTCTGTGATCAACATCTCCAGGGCATCAATTTCATTAGGCCCAACCTACCATGTTTACATGCTCAATGGAAAGAGTCAACAGAGAAGTAGAGTTTGAGGAATTTTTAAAATAGGGTACATGGTACAGTTCTGTGTACAACTGTCTTCCCAGATTTATCTGTGGAGAATCCATGAGTTAATAGGGGACCATAGCACTGGCACACACATTAATGCTTATGGGCGTGAGGTAGGTGAATGATCCAAAAAGTGCTTTCAACAGTAAGTATGAAAGTCAATGACCACACAAAATCACCTCAGGGAATCCCAAGAGAAACATACACAACAGGGTTTAGGAGCTCTGGAGGCTGGCTTGGTGGAAGAAGTAACACCTACACTGAGGCTTTAAACCAGATCTTGAAGGCTGGGATGTATCACCATACTGACAAATTCACAGGAAGGTTCCCATATACATTTTTTAAAAGTATCCCTAGAGAGTCAAATTTTTAAAGCAAAGCATAAGGTTTCACAGTAGTGACAAAGGTCTCCTCAGACAGAATGAGAAGCAGGGTTGCAGAACCTTACTGAAAGAGATTTATATATATACATATATATTTAATCACTTTGTAATTGGGGTTTATAATCGTCTTGGTCTTAAATACAAGAACTGTATCATACAGATCTTTATGTCTCATTGGTTTTGCAGTGACCCTTAAACATTAACCACTCAGTACATTTTAGGTCTTGTCGTTAGTCTTATGTTCTTTTCTAAACAATAAAAACTATTGCTTAATAACTCCGATTACCAATTTTGTGCAGAAAGTAACACAGACTGAAATGTAATTTTTTTGTTCCCCAATTTATAAATTCTGGTTAGTTTTGGCAAGTCTGAAGTTGTACTTGCATCAGTAATCTCTTCTTGAATGAGAGATTATGTGAGTGTGATGGAGGGGCTATCTGGCAGAAAACTTCTCACAAAATAATTTTCAAAACAAATACGAGCTTGGCATTTGGTTCCCTTAAGTGCTGGGTTCCACTTGCTTGCCGGTTCATTTTTCCTTTACTAAAATGGCCACTGTAGAGCTCAGTCCTCATAGGCCGGATTTTCGGCAGGTGACGCTTCTGGTCCCGCCCACCCACTCCCCACCCCTAGCCCTAAACTCTTGGGAGAATAATTGACAGGCTGGCGAGAGTGGGCGTGACACGGACGTGACGTTTCCGGAAGCTCCGAGTGTCAACTGCGAGGAAAGGTGGGGAAGGGGTCCCGGGAAGGTGGTGGGGCAGAGACTCTGAGCGTGGCCAGGCTCTGAGGGGAACCGCCGCTGAGTGGGGGTCCTGCAGCCTTGTCCTGCCCCGCGTCCCCTGCCTGGCCTGCCGCACCCAGGACCCTGACGGCCCGGTTTCCGCGGGCTGGCGCCTACCCGGCCAGGCCCCGCGCTTCTTTGCCTACTGCGTTTGAAAGACCCGAAGACTAGATGGTTTTTTTTTCCAGATTGACGGTTTGGGTTTGAATGACTGCCTCCTAAAAGGGCGCCTCAAGCAGTTGTCAGATGCCTGTGTACTGTGTACGCCCTCTGCGCGTTCTGGTTGCATCCTTTTCTGGCTGCTTCCTTTCACCGCCTCCTCGAATTTCCCTCGCCTAAGTCCTTCAAGCCACCCTCCCTTATTTGTGAAAGCAGCATTTCCTCTGCGGAGTTCTGCTCAACCCGGCGCTGTCTCCCCAGCGGAGTTGCAGGGTCCGAGAAAGGGTTTCTTTGTCTGTGCACGTGTACTTCTCCCTAGAAGTACTGGGGTGCCCAGAGCATCCCTTTTCGGTTATCTCTGATGGACTGTACTGGGTTTACCAGTTAAACAGGTCGGGGAGGTTTTAGCTCTGAAAGAGGCTTCATGGGATATAGAATGCCCCTGCGTCCTAGGAGTCCCCACGGTTTTTGTGTTGTTAATGTGGACAGGTTGAAATCCCCACTGAAGCAGAAAGATCTCAGTTGAGGAGGAATAAGGTTTATGGTTGGAAAAGACAAGACAGGGCCAGTTGACTCGGGGCCACGAATTCCGAGATGAATTCTATTAAAGCTTATATATTGTGGAGTGTGCTGGTTAGGGTGTACTATAATCCGGGGCATATCAAGTGCCGAGACACTTTTTGGAGATTATAGCAAATGATGGTATCTGTTTGGAACTTGGGAACTGATTCTAACAGCAAAAATATCTAGAAAAATTGTGGAATTACTGGGATTTGGGACCCAGGGAGGGAAAACTCCCAGGTTAGTCTTGTCCCCATGCCCATCTCTCAATGTAAGATGACTTTGTGATCTTTGTTTTTCAGAGGGCTTAGTTTTTGAAGGTGAGTAAATTGTCCTTTTCAATATCTAAATAGCTTGTCAGGGTAATAATGCTGTTACAGACTGATTGGTACAGTGGTTTAGTGAGCAGAATTAGGATTGTGAACAGGGCGCTGAAATATGAAAAAGTATGCCACAGACAATGTTGGTTACTCTTAGGTTAAATCAGAATTAGCAAAGTGGAGTCATTTAGCAATCCTCGCGAAAGTTCATTGCACTCTGTCAGGTACTGGGGTAAATGGAAGTAGGTAGCTGAGAAGAAATAATGGAAAAATGTAAGGTACTGTGTACTCTTACGCTGCGCTAGGCAGGGGCACCTAATGACGGAATATCTCGCTTGAGTGGTAGAATTTAATCCCCCGTGGCCTGACATGGTTATATTTCTTGTACTTCTTAATTAATGGCACCAGGACTGTGGGTTTTGAGTCTCCCAATCCTTTCAACCTTACAATTTAGGCTTCCTTGAGAGTTACAACCATCTTGTAGAAGAAACACCTTGTTTAAGCTACAGCATATGGTGTCTTTTTTCTAATTTTCTTCTTGAGGTGGAGGTTGGTGAGATAAAGCACTGCATGCTAAACTGTGCTGGGATGATGTGGGCCATGGTTTTATGTCATCTGTTTTTTCTGTCTCAGAACTTCTTGGTCCTGATGTCTGACCATGGCGATGTGAGTCTCCCACCCGAAGACCGGGTGAGGGCTCTGTCACAGCTGGGCAGTGCAGTAGAGGTGAATGAAGATATTCCACCCCGTCGGTACTTCCGCTCTGGAGTTGAGATTATTCGAATGGCATCCATTTACTCTGAGGAAGGCAACATTGAACATGCCTTCATCCTCTATAACAAGTATATCACGTAAGACACCTACGATTTCCTTTTTCTTTTCTGGTGACTGATGCCTCTTTCATTCTGCTCTTGCATTCACTTATTAAACTCATAAATGCTAAAACTAGAGCATCCTCCCTATTAATCATTTTTGCTGGCAGCTCCTACATATTGACTGTCCTTGCCATTCGAAGATGTGAATACCGAAGGTGTTGTTTTTATGATTCAGTGATTTAATGAGTAAGAGACAGCTTTTTGGCTTACGCTCACATGGCCTGGCTGTTAGACAAAAGTTGGTAATTCTACTAGACATATTAAGTATTTATGAATGCTTTTACCATCCTTTGTCTATAAGGCAACAATCATAGGATTACTTTTGTGGTATAGCTGAGCTGAAATTCCTCTCCTCTGCTTATTTTGTAGTAAAGCAAGTGATATAAGAAAAAGATCTTCCCGTCCTCAGCCTTTGGTATAATTGTGTGAGTCATTAAATAATTATTGACTACTTACAGTCAGTGTGCCTCATCATAATAAGGCCTTTACCTTGAGTTATTTCTCATCTTAGAGTAGGCAACATGAGTGGAAGATTTCAGTGCTATTAACAGAGAACCACTCTTAAAGACCCAGTAATAAAGAAGAGATATGTAATTTAGGGTAGGAATAAAGTTAAAGGTTCTATATCATTTCTAGTCTTTTTCTTTCATAATACTAGGACCTTTAAAAATAATTACATGCATTTGTATAGCTCTTAGTGGTTCACAGGGTATTTCACCTACATAATTTCATTTGACCTTCACAGTTCTGTGTGCACTGAGTAGGGCTCATCATCTGCCCGTTCTCTGCATGCTTTCAGTGCAAGGACCATATTCATTTAACAAGTACGTACTGAATATATCTACAGTCTGCTTTGTGCTGGGTCCTAGATGCACAGTAGTAAGTAAAACGGCCCTTGCTCTTGTTAGTGTTCCTTCCTAGGGAAGGGAAAAGACAAACAGATAAGCAAATAAACGCAGCTGTGAAATAAGGAAGAGGGTGTGAAGGCAAAAACGAAAGGGTCACCAAGGGTGTCTCATTAAGTCAGGGGAGGGTCTGTCTGAGAAGGTAAAATTTAAGTTGAGACTGATGGGTGCATTGAGTTAGCCATTCCAGGAGCACAGTGCAGAGCACGTAAACAGGTTCTTCTGTGCTCAGAAGCTCTCAGTAAGAAAGACCTTGGTCTGTTGTGGGGACTGAATAGTCACTGTTTTTGGAGTGTAGAAAGTGAGCAGGAAAAGACTCCAGATGACATTGGGGGGCCAGTCAGGCTGATTCCTGCAGGACTCTCTGTACCTTGATAAGGAGCTTGCATTTTAATCTTGAAAATATATAGAAAACCATTGAAAAGTTTGAAGTGAGGTTGTGACATAAATTGACTTGTTTCTTAAAAATAAGAGTATTGGCCATTGTGTTATGAATGGTGGAGGTAGTGCTAAGGGAAGGCAAGAGACCTCCTAGGAAATTCTTGCAGCAGTTCAGAAGGCTGGTGGCCTGAAATATTGTGCAGAATGGGGAGAGGTAGATAGATTTGATTCATGGAGATAGAGTCCAAGCGATTTATTGATAGCTAGGAAAAGAAGGTGTTATCAAGATTGGCCTCAGGATTCTGCCTTAAGCAATTCAGGGCTTGGTCATCCATTCATGAGAGTACTGTCAGAAAGGGGCTGGAAGCTGGGCATGATGGCAAATGCCTGTAATCCCAGCACTTGGGAGGCTGAGGCTGGAAGATCACTGTGAGTTTGAGACCAGCCTGGGCTATATAGTGAACTCAAGGCCAGCCTGAACTACACAGTGAGACCCTGTTCCAAAAAAGTAGGGGGTGGGGCCTGGGGAGAGGGGCGACCCAAGGGTTCGGGAATGGGTCCTTTAGTATGAGATACCTGTGTGATATCCAAGTAGAGAGGGCAAATAGGTAGTATGTACCCAAGTGAATGCGCTCAAAGAAGTCTGGGCTGGGAATACAAACAAGGTTGGCTTCAGCATGCAGAGACTGAACTTGAATGAGAAAAATATTTCTTCTTTTTACTAACCACTGACTGAAAGTTATCATTTTCTTCAATTTTGGGTGGAGGCCTCAAACCAAAGTAATGTTCATATTATTTGTAATTTTGTCACCCGTAGAAATCAAGGTATTTTTATATCACATTACAGTTGTTGCTGAGATCCCAAAATAGCATCTACATTTTCACTACTGTAGAACTAGTAAAGAATTTTAGACCCATAACTAGATCCTTTTATTCAGTGTGTTAATAAAAACATTAATAAAAAAGCACATGCTATAATTCTTTTCTATTTAGAAAACTGTATTTTGGGAAAATAGGTTTCTTTTGTAATTTTTTGTTTTATATTATATTATCCTGAAATGGGTCGTAGGCTTTCCTAGCTCCCAGGAGGATCTGTAGAATATAAGCAGATAAAGAAGCCTTGGTAATGAGCAGAAAAGGAGCCTAGGACAGAGCCCTGAGGTTGGTTAGTGGAGGGAAAGCTAACAGGAGACGCTGAAGGAAGATCAAGACCAGGAGAAAATCCAGAAAGGGACGTTGTCACAGGCCCCCAAAGAGGTCAGTGTTTGAAGGAGAATCTTAGGTGGATGAGGACAGAAGAGTGGCCTTGGGTTTTGGTAACATGATGTCACTGATTACTTTGATAAGCAACTTTACTAGAAGGATTAAAGAGACACTAGATCAGAGTGGGGGAAAAGATAAAGGGACAGTAGGAAAGTGGAGGCAGTGAGTTGGACCAGAAGTTAGCAAACTTTTTCTCTAAAAGGCCAGATAGTAAAAATTTTTGGCTTTTGTAGGCCATTTGATCTCTGTTACAACTTCTCTTTTAGCGCTTAAATGAAAGTGTGTGACCGATTCCAGTGACATGTAATTTACAAAACCAGATGGCTAGGTGGATTCAGCCTACTAGCTGTACTTAGTTAAGCCCTGGTGTAGATAACTCTTTGGGCAAGTTTTGATGGTAAGGTGTTACAATTTGTGTCTAGGTGTCCTTCCATCATCTCCTGTCATCATAGGGCTTTTTCAGAGATAGCTGAACAGGAATGTGTGATGCTGGAATTAAGGGTGTGTGATAGTGAATCAGTCCACTGGTTGGTTTGGCACAGTTCTGGCTAGGATTAAGTGTGTGAGCGCTAAACCCTAGAGTCTTGTTTCCCTTCCCTTGTTGCTTTGCTGTCTTCTGTCACCATGAACGGTTGCCTGTGCCATGTGCCACCCTGCCTTGGAGCCATCCAGCTGTGGACTGAAACTTGTACAGACTGAGCTAAAAAAGCCTTTCCCCCTATAACTTTGGGTGTTGGGTATTTGGTCTCAACGAAGAGAGAAAGTAACTAAGACATAAGAAAGTCTCTGAAGGGGTATAAGAGTATGTGAATATGGATGTATGGATGTATTTTTAAAAGGAGAGGTTCTACTATGTGAGAAACCCTAGGTATAAATAATTTAAAGAATAAAATAAAAGATAACAGGAAGCAAGGAGGCAGACCTTTTGAAGAGGGGAAGGGGATCGAGAGATGGAGGGTGGGGGGAGAGAAGGACAGGGAAGTAAAAAGGATCAAATATGATATGTGCAGTTGTCTTGGTTACTTTTTTCTCGATGCTGAGACAAAAGACCCAACACCCAAAATGAAGGAAGGAAAGGTTTATTTAGCTTACAGTTTGTGGAGGTTTCAGTCCATACTTGGCTGGTTCTGAGGCAGAGTGGCACATGGCAGAGGGCAACAGTTCATGGCAGCAGAACACAGCAGAAACAGCAAGAGCAAAAAGGAAGAGTGGCAGCCAGCAACCTCCTTCTCTCCCTTACATATACAAACTATCCGCTGTAGGGCGGGTATAGCTCTCACACCCATAATCCCAGCATTGGATTATGGATCAGTCATAAACTCTAAAAGCCACCCCATAACTGCATGTGGATTTGGGGGGATGTACAGACACAAGCCATAACAGCAGTATACGTACTAACTTCCCACAGTGAATGTATTCATTATGTATTGTAAACATGCAGTAAAAGAAAAGAAAAAAACAAGAGATTCTAGAGCATGTTTTCCTAGTAAGGATCCTGTGAGCCACCTGAATCCTAGTACTAGGAGGCCAAGGGAGGAAGACCACAAATTTGAGGTTGGCCTGGCCAACTTAGTGAAACCCTATCTGAAAATAAAAAGGGCCAGGGATATAGCTTAGGGAGAGAGCATTTGCCTGGCATGCTTGAAGCCCTGGGTTCAATCCCTAATACAACAGCAACAACAGCAAAGAAAAAAAGAAAAGCTCCCATGAAAAAGAAGAGACTGAGTCCAGCAGAGAGTGAGTTTAACTGTAGCAACAAACTCCAAAGAAGGCAAGAGGGAATAATACTGAGTACAAAGCTACTTAAGAAATTGATTTTTTACGCGACCTTGGGTTACTTTGAGTGACACAGATAATTGTCAGTGTTAACAGAGAAACTAATGCAGGGAGTCTGACGTCATAGAGGTGTTCCATTTATAGGACCACTTAATATGACAAGCTAGACCTGGAGGAGAGTTGGGGAAGGGAGAAATTTACTTTGAATTGTTGGATTTGGGATTTTATTTGGGACTTCATTGGGTTGACTTGGCCTAAAGCAATGAATGTAGCTACCTTCATTTTTCTTGTAGCTATTTTCAAGACAGTGATTTTGACTCTGTAAACTAACAACCACAGGATTCATAAAGAAGTTCTAGCTCAGAGAGGCCCAGCTTGTTTTTCTCCCGTACTTTACTTGGCATATTCCCAGCAGTGACAGCAGCTCCCTTTGCCAGCTCCTGCAGCTGAGAAGAGAGGAGATTAGGCGTCTACCCTCACCATGCCTCTGCCTGCCCTCTGTTGAGAATCCTTGCTGTACACCTTTTGTGGGTACTTTAATTCAGGATTTAAAAGGCAGTCTGTCCTTTCTCCGGGGGCATTTCAGGCATCTTAATGATCTGAGGAACATCTCCCCCACCCCTTAGTGCTTTCCTTGTGTAGAAATGCTTTGCCTTTTGCAGACCCCAGTATAGAAGAAAGATCTTCAACATATTAAATCAGTACATATTTTGACAATGAGCAAAGACAATAAACCAGGCAGTGGATTCTTTCACAGCTTTTTATGGTCATCAGCGAGGCTACACGGAAGGACTAGAGTATCCCCGCAATTCCTGCCTGCTGTGCGAGTCTTCTGTGACACAAATCCTCTTTCTGAAAATGAAAATGTCACCTATTTTGAAAATGTTTACTGGGGTTGGGGTTTATTCACTGAAGAAGGGATATGTATGTGCTGTGGTGAGGAGAAACTTTTTGCTAGGTCACTCACTGTGACTATACTTACTTTGTTGATTAACTTTTAAGACTAGAAGAAACAGGACAAGAGTCCTGAACTTAATCCACATTACAAAATTTCTGCTTGAGTTTTTTGACTGAGTTGTTTTTATGCAAAATTCATGATGAGAAAAAATGGTTTTTCAGACATGACAAGGAAGATGTAAAAGAGAAGTCCCATCCACCAGAAGTGACCACTGTCGTACTTGTACCCTCCCACCCCGTCTTGATTCCCTGCCTGCTGGCAAATGATCTTATGAATAATTCTGGAAGGTTGCCACAGGGTGGGGACTCTGCCCCAGTGGCTGTCGAAACCTCTCATTCTCACACTGGGTTCGACAACTGCTACCGACTGCCATTGCCTCCTTTCCTGGCTGCGACCTCCTCTCTCCAGCCCTGGACCAGCTCTCGGAACTCCGCTCTCCTCTGGCAGAGTCGGGAGGCTTCCATGAGCGTGGGCCTCCGAAGCTGAAGCTGCAAATGCCGGAACTAGGGCGCGGGCCATGGGTGTGCTTGGAGCGGTGACTTCCTCCTTCTCCTCTCCCTCCGACTGCGCCATGGCGGATCTCCGATCCTTTCCTCCAGCAGAGGTTTTACTTAGTCTTTCCGAGGGCTTCAGTTCCCATTTCAGATCCTTCCTGAGTTCAGGAAACCTACCTCTTTCCCTTCTGTCCTTTGTCTGAGCGGCATTCCTCCGGGAGGTTCTCTCTCTGCTGCCTACCTGGTCGCCATCTTGAAGTTCTCTCGTAACATTTATTTAGTTATTTGTTACTTTCTAGTGAATTGACCATTACATTTCTAAAGTTCTGAAATGGCCAACAGAACATAGAAAGATACCACTTTAGGCTCCTGCTTGAAACCAACAGCTACAGAAAACTGCTGGCCTTGATTCAGGGCCATTTATGAATAATTCTGTATTGAGTAGTCATATATACATATGTGTATATCTTTGTACTACTGTATGATAAGTTCCTAGTGTTAGGACTGTGAGTTTAAAAGGTGTTTACATTTTAAGTTTTGAATAATTTTCTCCCATCATTTCCCTCCCTCAAGAAAAAAGTTATAGCAGTTTGAAGTTCTGCTCTCAGTGTATGAAGACCCATTTCTCTCTGCCCTTATGTGTATACCAAGTATAACCAACCTTCAATCCTTAGCCAGTCTGATGGATGGAAATGATGTCTTCATTGAATTTCTTTCATCATGCATGAAGCTGAGCACCACTTCTTATACTTATTCACCTTTTGTACTTATTTTTCCACGTAGCTGTTCTTTTCCATTGCTCTACTCAGCTGCGTTGCTTGTGTTTTTGTCGGAGTATCTTTGTTTCCTTTGGTCCATTTCCTCTCTCTAGGTTGTAACTAGATAGAACCCCGGAGAAAGTATGCATCTGCACCACTGTTACTTTCCGCCTAGGAAGTTTCCAGCTCTACTGTGCACATCTTTCTGCTTATTCCTGTTCCTATTGTTTGTCTGTTTGCTAGTAAAAATAATTATATAAGCACAGAGCAGATATTGAGTGCCAGGCACTATGCTGAGCACTTTCATTACCTCTTTTGTTACCTGTGCTAGCAACCCTAGTGGGTAGTATTAGTTTTCTCCGTATGTATAATTTTTGTTTGTTTGTTTGCTTGTCTGGTTGGTCGGTTGGTTGGTTTTTGAGATAGGGTTTTGCTATGTATTCTAGGGTGCCCTTGAACTTATTATGTAGCCAAGGCTGTCCTTAAACTTGTGGCAATTCTCCTGCTCTAGCCTTCTGAGTGTTGGAATTACAGGCGTGCTTCACTATACCAAGTTTTATATAATTCCTGTGTGTAATTGAGAGGTGGTGAGACTTAAGTGCTTATCTATGATCATAGAATAAGTAAATGGCAAAGCCGGGAACTGAACCCGGCAGAATGCTCCAGACCCAGCCTATATAAGTGTTGTGACATCCAGTAAGTTTAGTGGTTATGTTGCCCACTGTCTGTTTTCAAGGGGCCTTTCTCCCTGTTCGTCCTTGTTCAGAAAATTGTCTGCAGTGGCTGAAATGAGGGGAAGGTATTCATCTACAGGCCTGGGAGTTGTATCTTTAGTTAAATACTGGCTTCCAATTGCCTGAAATCAAAACAGTATATGAAAAGGTGTATGGTGAAAAGTTTTGCTCCCACCCTTCTGTCATCTACTGTATTTCCCTTGCCTTCTACTTATAAGTTTCTCTATATACTTTCTGTGTTTCTTTATATACTTACAAGCAAAATAAATACATAACCCGTATTTATGTACATGTGAATTACCTCATTCTTTTACATAAAGTAGCATACTATATATTTATTTTTTCATGAAACCAGTTCAGGGGTTATAAGACCGTTTTATTCATCAGTTACCTATTAGTTGCCTCTCTATACAGGGCATTGTGCTATACAGTGGGTTTCACAAAGAAGCATGAAATGCAGTAATCCCTGGCCAAAGGAGTGTAGTTCAGTAATGAGAGCATAAGTGAGTGGAATGTGTGGTATTTGTATGGTGTGGTGCTCGTGTGGTTAATTCAGGCCTCAATACTGAGCAGGCTCCCAAGCTGCCTGCTGAAGGGAGAAAATATGCAACTTGGTCTTCGGGGCCAAATTGGGAGAGCTACTAAGTTATAAATCTCTGACGTGTAAGAACTATGCTTTATCTTAACAGCCTCTTTGGGATTTTATGATTTGAACTAATGAATGTGTACTTGTGGGTAGTATTAGTTTTCTCCATATGTATAATTTTTGTTTGTTTGCTTTAAATATAGACTACGAGAAGACTTTTTTTATTAATCCAAAGGGAAGATTTTTAGAATAGTTTTAAGTTTAGAATTCATCCCTGCTTGAGGAACCAGGTCACATTGGATTGAAATGAAGTTTTCATGTGCCTGCTATAGAACTGAAAGGGAAGGGTTTATCTACAGAGATAAGGGACGTTTAGATGAGGGATCATCTTTCCTTGCTAAGGCTTTCTCTTCTTTGTACTCCTACTCCGTGAGCAGAAGGTAGAAAAGGGTTTATTGCAACTGCAGGACAGTATTTAACATTGTAGGTAAGCTGCCCTCAGTTGTTTTGGATCTCCGTTAATTCTGAGTACATTAGTACTACAATTAATTCTGTTAAAAGCCATCTACATTCCGGACATTTCAAGGGCCTTGTGGAGGCAGTGTGGTATAGTGGTTAGAAAATTGCACTCCAGAGCCTGCCTGCTGGTGTTGGAATTGAGTCTCCGCTTTCTTGCTATGACCAATCACTGGACTTGTGATTATTTTCATTGTTCCTAAGATACCGCAAATCTCTGAGAGCTGTAAATTGATGCCATTTATTTTCTCCACTGAGCTTTCTAGCCAAGGTCAAAAGCTAAATGAGAAAATCTAACATCTGATGTTTAAGCACTTTTCATCAAATACTATAATGCACACCATACATACAATATGCACATAGTACACGCCTATAACACATGCTGTATTTAAGCATTTACATAGTTGTTATGATGTAAAGGAGTATTTTTCTATGAAAGAATATGAATCCCAAGAAAAAAATGTCAGCATTAAAGGTTATGAGAGTAATAATGATAGCGTTTTCTTGTAACCTCTTACACCTGGCTGCCTGAGTGTCCAATGAAGAATATTTTGAGACAGATGCCCAGGCCTTCTTTGAAAGCCTGTCATGTCACAACAAGGAAAAAATTTCTTGGACAGTACATTTTTGGGTGCAGAATAGGTTTTGTTTTATTTCTTTTGCTGTCCTTTTTGTTGGAGGAGTCTAGTTTCTGCTACCACACACCTGATTTGGAAGAGGAGGAAAGGGCTTGTTGTGTTTTCCAGGGATGGAGACAGTTAGGCGACTTCATGTGCCTGAGTCTGCCTGTTCTGTCTTCCCCACACCTCCAGAGGCCACAGAAAAAGGTGGTGCCCTGAAGCTGGGTACAGCCATAGTGTGGACATATGGTGGACACACCTACAGTCCTGGCACACAGGAGGCTGAGGCAGCCTGTGAGTTCGAGGCCCACCTGAAATACAAAGCGAGACCTGTCTCCAAAAAGAAAAAAAAAGGATGTGCATTGTGTCAGGATCTTAGGGATATTTGGACGGTTTTTGTGTATCATAATCACTGTGATCTGTTTCTTTAGGCTTTTTATTGAGAAACTACCAAAGCATCGAGATTACAAATCGGCTATCATTCCTGAAAAGAAAGACACAGTAAAGGTGGGTCTTCATTTTCATGGTTGGCCAACAGAAAGCCTCAGCAGCACAAACTAAGGTAAACGTAACTGTCTGTGCATCTGAGCATCAAATTCCACCATAGGAGCTAAGATTACCTTCCCCGAACAGTTACAAAGCAGCATGTATGATACAGTAGAGGGTATTGTAAGACCTTTTTGGAAATATTACTTCTTTTACAATTTGCCCTCTTTTTTCTCTGTTTAACTGGCATTAGAATTGTTCTCATTCCCAATTTCTGTTTTGTGTCTCAGAAGCTAAAGGAAATTGCATTTCCCAAAGCAGAAGAGCTGAAGGCAGAGTTGTTAAAACGATATACCAAAGAATACGCACAATATAATGAAGAAAAGGTCAGTATATAACAGCACAGAAAAAAAAAAGAAATTACTTGTCTTCTTAAACTGTGCCCTGGAGTTATAATGTGCTATCAATAGATTCTGTTACTTTAATGTAATAGTTTGATTTTTGGGGAGCAAAGACAAGTTACTCAAAGTAGAAAACCAGCGCTTAGGCTGAGAATTCTAACAGATTTAGCCTATTTGTCGACAAGTGTGACTTGAAGGACAGAAAACTTGCCTGTCTGTCTTGTTTAGAACAAGAACCTCAAGAATAAAAAAAGTTCTCACCAGAACCTAGGCTTGTAGATTGTAGAATTTGGAGATTTCATTCACATTTGGTTATACCCCAAAATATTTGTAATAATTGGTTTTTCAAACTATCTTCCAATGATTCTTGTTGAGAAGAGTCAATAAAAGAGTGGGAAAAATGTCCAGGACACTATCGTGATGTTGTGCCACATATGAATGTGCACTGCAGGCTCGTATAGGTTATTGTAAATTTGCTGGGCTCTGTGCTGTGCTGTAGTGTTGAAAATCAGCAGGGCAGTGAATAGCTCTGAAGCATACATTTCTAAGGCACTAAATGAGTGAACATTTTAATGGAGGTTGTTAATATTTCTTACTGGTTTATATGTCACTCTGTATCGAACTGATCAGCAGAAAAATTTTAGAGACTTCATTTTTGGGATTAAATCAGTAGAAACTCCCAGCGTAGCAGGTACAAGTTTGGATTTGGTTCTATTTTATAACCTTACTTGGGTACAGAACATATACATGGCACAGTTAGAGGATCGAACTGTTTGTGATACAGGTTATGGGTACATCAAGGTGCATCAAGATTCAGTAAAGAATAAAATACATTAAGGAGAGTTATCAAGGGAGCATACCGAGAGGACTGAGACTTCATGAGACTTTAACTGTCCTCAGAGATACATATTCAGTGGCTTGGTGGAAGAGTGGGGACCACATTTAATAGCCATAGAGCTCCCAAGGGAAGCATGAACTCAGTGTTAGGAAATCAGATCAGAGCAGAAGTACGTTTTGGAAATCTCCCTGCTGAGAAGCCTTGCTCTTCTGAGGTGTGAAGTATTAGCATAAACTTTTTTTGTTTTGGTCCCTTTGTAGAGGAAGGAGGCTGAGGAATTTGCCCGGAACATGGCCATTCAGCAAGAGCTGGAAAAGGAAAAACAGAGGGTCGCCCTACAAAAACAGCAACAGTTGGAACAGGAACAGTTTCATGCCTTTGAGGAGATGATCCGGAACCAGGAACTAGAAAAGGAGCGGCTAAAAATTGTACAGGAGTTTGGGAAGGTGGACCCTGGCCAAGGTGGCCCGCTCGTACCTGACTTGGAAAAGCCCTCTTTAGATGTCTTCCCCACCTCACCTGTCTCACCCACACAGCCTTCCGACTGTAACTCAGCCCTAAGGCCAGCCAAGCCACCCGTAGTGGACAGGTCCTTGAAACCGGGAGCACTGACCAACTCTGAAAGTAGTGAGTCTGTTTGCCGATATTCTCTTCCATCCCTTTTAAGCCAGAGTGTCATTGTAAGTGTTCAGCCCAGAAGTATCCCTGCGATGCCACTTCCTCGGCTTTGGTCACGGAAGCGCATTTGTTAAGTACAGTCATACTGGGTCCTTTCACACTAGCTGTCTTGTAATAGTGGCCTTTGCTAAAACCGTATAATTTAGATATAGTCAGGTCAACTTTCTGAAAAATTAATACTATCATTGAAAGTTAGACACTAAAATTATTTTTGGTGTTTGGTTTTTGATTTGAGAGAGGGTCTGGCTGTGTATTTCAGGACAGCCTTGAAGTCACTGTGTAGCCCAGGCTGGCCATAAATTTCACAGTGATATTCCTGCCTCAGTCTTCCAAGTGTTGGAATTGCAGATGTGCCACCAAGCCCAGCTGGGCTCTCAATTTTAAAGGTTATACAGAGATTTGAAATGTTGCATGAATTAGAGACCACTGTTGGTTTTTGTAAAAATAACTGTTAAATGTATGATACTACTGTGCGATTCAGTGACTGACTCTTATAAAAGCAAACAAAAATGCCCCAAAATGAGCTACTGAGTTATGCTTGCCCTGAAAGCGTTCCTAATCTTTGAGGACTTTAGTCAAGGGAAACAGTATTTAGTGGGTGATAGCTCAGTTCAGCCATAAAACTCAATGATTGTTTACCAAGAACATAACAGGGGCAAAATGATGAATATATCTTGATTGTTAGAACAAATTTCAGAGGAATCAACTTTCAAGTAGTCACTTAAAGAAGACTGTCAAGTTTCCAGGATGTTCCCTGGACTGTCTTACCCAAAGAGATTTGTTCATATTTGCCCTCTGTCTAGACTGTCCTTTCACTGTTTATGCCTTCCCTGCTTTTCTTGAAGTTTTTCCAGGTTCCTTTAATCCGATTGATTCTGTTCTCTATAAAACTCCCAGAGCTCTTTTTACCTCTAATACAATTTAGATCATTTACCTACTAGTGTAGTCATTTGTCAATAACTAGTTTTAACTTCCCACAGGTTGGGGCTTAAGTCTTACTCATGTGTGTGTTCACTGTGGGCTGGGCACAGCGCCTACTTGGTACCCACTCAGTAAGTGATTATTGAATTGAAAAGAAAGAACTGTACCGATGCCAAACCTTCATTTAACCTCCTTTGATACAGTCCTCAAACTGCTCTGTGACTGTGAGTCTTGGTCTGTTTCCTCTCTGGCAATATAGACTTTGCTGTCAAGTGTGCAGAAGCAGAACATCCTGTTTTTACTTTGTTGTGTTAAGTTGTCTTGTTTTAAGGTAGGATCTTGCTATGTTACCCAAGTTGGCCTTGAACCCCTGATCCTTCTGCTTCGACCTCCCAAGTAGCTGGTAGTAGAGGCATGCACCACCACACCCAACCATTTTTTACTTTTTAATATGAAAATCTGGATGTAGATGATACTTTCTACCCATGGCCTGCTGACGCTCTCTTCAGGAACTCTGTCCTTTCTTAGCATCCTGAAGCAGATTTATGAGTAGCTTCATTTATGCTTTTTTGGGGAAACCAGACTATGTGTTTTGTTACTTGAAGTTTTTTTAGTATTTAAGCTTTCTTTTAAAAGACTAAATTCACAAGTAAATAACTATCCAGATAATTTTCCATTATCAAGAATATATTGCTGGATGTGGTGGCGCACACCAATTATCCCAGCATTCTGAAGGCTGAGGCAGGAAGATTGTTGTGAGTTTGAGGCCAACCTGGGCTACAAAGTGAGCTCAAAGCCAGCCTGAACTGCATGGCAAGATTCTGTCTTAAAAAAAAAAAAAAAAATATATATATATATATATATATATATATATATATATATATATATAGCCATACTCTGATCTTCCTAGGAGATAAAAGAGAGATACAAAATTAAAAGCTCAGGTTTTTTTTTTTAATCCTTTGTATTAGATTCTGTCACAGAATCCCCAAATATCTAAGGATCTTTTTAAAGTAGTAGTTTAAGCTGGCCATGGTGGTACCTGTCTGTCACCCCAGCGCCTGGGAGGCTGAAGCAGGAGAATCACCAGAAGTTCAAGGCCAGCCTGGACTACATAGTGAAACCTTTCCTCAAAAAACAAAAAAAGTAATAGTTTATTCTTGTCTTACCTTGAATGATTAAAGCTTACTCTTTTTCCATTGTGGTATCAGGCGCATCAACTCAAAAGGCTAAAGTTCAAAGTTTCATCTGAGTCAGATATGTGAGACATACGACATGATTCATCCTCCATCTGTGTGCGTGTAAAATTGACAAATTATGTGCTTCCAAAATACAGGGGTGGGACAAGTGTAGGGTAATCACTCCCATTCCGGGAAGGAGAAATAGACAGCAAGAAAGGGGTAACTAACAGGTCCCAAGTAAGTCTAAAATGCAATAAAGGAGACACGTCTAGAGAATAATCTTTGACTCCATGTCCTCCAACCTGAGCACACTAGGGTAGGGCCCTCAAGGCCTCGGACAGCCCCATCTCTGTGGCACTGCTAGTCGTAGTCCACCCAGCAGCTCTCAAAGGTCGGAGTCCCAACTTTGCAGGCTGGACTTACATACTGGTGGATCCTGCACCTCTCGTGTTTTGAGGGGCTACGCCCCAGCTGAGGCTGCAGTCAGCTCTGTCCTAGAGGGACTCTGTGGTGGCTTTGTGCTGTAGTACATCTTTGCTTGGTCTCCCGGGCTATTTCTACCATCCTTTGAAATGGCCCCCTAACTCTCAGAGGAATTCATTCCTATTACTGTGGAGGCCAGAAAGCCCCCTAACAGACTTTATGCAAGATAGAGATGCTAGAATGCTGGTAGCATAGCTAAGTCCACGTCCTAAAGAAAGTAAGGCCTGAGAAACCAGGCGGCAACTGGGGCATGTCACGGAATCTGGAGTCCGGAAACCAACAGTTCTGATGCTGAGGACAGGAGCAGGCTTCCCCGCTCCAGGAGACAGAGAGGGAGGAAATTGCCTTTCTTCTGCTTCTTTTGTTCCACCTAGGCCTCCAGCTGATGCTATGGTGAGCACTCATGTTTAAGGGGGCTTTTCCATATTTCAGAAACACGCTCACAGATACACCCAGAAATAGTGCTGTACTGGTTCTCTAGGTGTTCCATAATCCAGTCAGGTTGATACCTACAATTACCATCACAACTCTCGATGAGCTATGGCTAGAAGTTGAAGAAGCAACTTTACAATCCTCCTTTGGCAACATCAGGATGAGATGCCCACTTACTGTCTAAAGCTGGGGGAGTCCCAGTGACTCAGAATTGCTGTTTTTTTTGTTTTTGGTACTGGGAATCAAATTCATGACCTCACACTTGCCGGGCAGGCACTGTGCCACTGAGCTGTGTCCCCAGCCCTTAGAATTGCTCTTGCAGGCTGCCAGCTATGAGGTCTGCTCGGGGAGACTCAGTCCCATGGTCTCAGACTTCCTTACCTTCTCCATTACAGTTCCCACAATCGACGGGTTGCGTCACGTGGTGGTGCCTGGGAGGCTGTGCCCACAGTTTCTTCAGTTAGCCAGTGCCAACACTGCCCGGGGAGTGGAAACATGTGGAATTCTCTGTGGAAAACTGGTAAAAACAAACAAACCAACTGAACTGAGACTGTGTGTTCCCCGTGGCCTCTGGGAGTCACAGAAGACATTCAAGTTCAGTTGTCCTTTATGCCAGTCCCTTCACAGAAGGAGCTGTGGGCTGTGAACGTTCTACAGTCCCGTAGATTGGGTGACTCTGCATTTGGTTGTTTTCCAGAGTCTCTTGAATTGAGCTGATTACTTTAATGCTGTTGTTAGAAATTCTAACCTTAGTCAAAGATCCAGTCATACGTATATGTCATCTGAGCACATCCTTTATGGTAGGGCTGGAGAATATAAGGCATAAAGTATGTGATGTGATTGAAATATCTAGTGAATGTTTAATTTTTTAAAATTATTATAATGAAAGACATATTGCTCTTAATCCCTCTCAAAATATCCCATGCAAACTTTGAATACACTGTCAACTGCTTCAGAAAGTGACAAGAATGATAAGTGTGTTAAAGACAAGGCAGAGTGTTTTGAGAGGGATCAACAGCAATGTGTCTTTTGCTGTAATTTTTTTTATTTAACATTCACTGTAGTTTTTGATGACCCCTTATGTGTCCACAAAAAGCATCCATTGTCTTTGGAGAAATGGGAAACATATACCAAGAATGAAAAGCATGCTGAGTAGTATGCATAATAGGAGCACTAGGAATTTTGGGGAAGAAAAGATCACTGAATGGAAATACTTTAAGGATTCATTATTAACTGCTGAATGCATCATGAGTGAAGTACGAGAGACTTAACTTGAGCTTACAGGAGAAGGGTGTGAGAGTGAAAGGCAAATGAGCTGTAGATGTGAGGCAGGCTGTGAGGTCTCCAGGCTGTGGGGTCTCCAGGCTGCAGGGTCTCCTGGCTGTGCCCCACCTGGAGTTCCAAGGGTGGTTTCAGTGCCTGTCCCTTTACAGAGCACCCGGCAGGGCACATGGGCAGCCCAGGTTTTGAGCCCTGAGGTGAGGGATCCGGGGAGCACAAAGGAGGTCTGCATTGGGATGGGAAAGGGCCTTCACTGCATAGGTGTTTAGCTCTTCACCATTAGGGACAGTGGGGTTGCAAGAGTGTCAGGGTGTCGTGACGAGTTGTTTTCTCCTTTGGCAGATGAGGAATGAATTTACCATTACCCACGTTCTCATCCCCAAACAAAGCGCTGGATCTGATTATTGCAACACAGAGAATGAAGAAGAACTTTTCCTCATACAGGATCAGCAGGGTCTCATCACTCTGGGCTGGATTCATGTAAGCAAATCTGAGCTAAGCACTTGTCTTCTCTTGCTTTATCATGTAATAAGCACATTGCTTGCTTCTTTTCTTTTCTTTGTCTTTCTTTTTGACACAGGGTCCCGCTATGTAGTTCAGGCTGGCCTTAAACTCACTGTGTAGCCCAGGCTCACCGATCCTCCTGAGTGCTGGGGTTACAGACGTGCACCACCACGCCCAGCTCGTTTGCCTCTTTCTTGGAACAGAGTAAACCAAATCCAGATCATTTATTATTTTTCCTTCAAGCATATTTGGCTGCTTGTGCTCCAATTTTGATTTCTGAGAACTACTTAGGGTTTTTAAAAATTTTTAACCTTTTCTTTTAATAAAAATAAACTAGTTTTCGTAAAACTCCAGTTTCCCAGTGAATTTAAATGGTAATAAGATAGAGGCCTAAAATACAGATGCACTGCCTATGAACTATGCCCATTTAATCTATACTGTGTACAAATGATGTTCCTAAAAGATATATAAATTAAAATATTTTAAGTGAACCAAGGAAGTTAATTGGATGGTTGTATTCAGACTTTATGAAGCAGCGTATACTTTTATATAAACCAGAAGTGCCACCAATGTACATGTTTGCAAACCTTGTGTAGACTTCTGGTAATGTTCTAGTAAAGTATAATTCCTTCCCTAAAGATTGTTATTTTTTTTTTATTTCTTAATTTTTTTCTGTTGTTTCCAATCCTTCAGTCTCATAGACTGAGCTGCTTTTCATGTGTGAGATGTATGAGTTGCTGGCAAATAAGGTGGCTTATTTCTGGGTTTAGGAAGATCATATACGCTTGTATGTCAGAACAGGAGACACTTGTGAGATGGTCTCAGGCGTCTTCGTCCTTTCCTCAGTTCAATTACACAAATATTTACTGACTTTCCTACTATTGTATAGACCCCCACCATTGTAGTAGATGGGGATAGAAAACTTGCCCTTCTCTGCGAAAGGATACATATGTCTCTGAAATATGCTTTTAGTCTCACAAAAGGGATTGCACAATAGACAATGAACAACTCTTCCCATGAGGTAGAGTGTGCCAAGGGCCCCAGGAGGTGCCAGTAGGGCACTATAGAATTCAGAGGAAGGAGAGATCATACCTGGGGTGCTTAATGAGAATTCTGACAAGATGGGCCAAGGGGGGTCTCTGTGCGAAGGGACAGCATTGGGAAGAGGATGTTTCTGAGCAGGGCAATGATCTGATCAAAGTTATACTTTAGGAAACTTAAAGGCAATTTAGGGTAGGATGAAAGAGAAAGATCATTTGAGAGGTTAGTGTGGTGATAAGGTTGAGTAAGAGGAGAGCAGGATGATAGCGTGTGCTTGGGAAGAGGAGGTGATGGAAAGGCTTCGGAGGAACTGGGCAATGAGTAATAAAGGGTAATGAGTAAGTCAATGATGACTCAGAGATTTCAGGCCTGGTGCGTGGGGGCGGCAGTGATCATCTCCCAGCAGACAAAGGAGTCCAGGAGGAGTTCTGACTTCAGAAGTGGGGCTCAGTTCAGACCATGCTGACTTTAAGGGATTTGTGAGCCATCAGGTTGTTGGAAGTAGTTAGCAGACAGTTGGAGGCAGGTACATGTGTGCAAGGTCAAGGCAGGAGGGCAATCTGGGAGTCTTCTGCCCAGAGCTGGCCTTAAAAGTAAGCAAGGAGAAATGAGCGCAAGAAGAGAGATTTCCTGACAACTCGGAACACAGGCTAACAAGTTGTTGGTAGTAAGACAGATTCGTGAGAAGGTAAGGTCCATGTTGAGGCACAGAAATAACAATAGGAGGGATATTGAGAGAAGGAATTTTGGGATACTAACCGTGCCGTGTCATACAGAGAACTCCCTCGCGGTGAAGACTTGGACCAGCCTGTTGGGTTGGGCGAAGTCGCCGAGGATGTTGGTTACTGGGTTTTAGGCAGATGTGCGGTCAGACTGTAAATTGAGGTTGGGGCGGCAGTGAAGTAGGCACTGCCGTTTTGAGTAGCTTAGTGCTATAGCAAAGAGCATGGTGACTCGAACCCAAACTAAGCATGCATTTAATGAGTCCTGAAATAAAACCTGTGCATACACTGCTTACGTGAGGAACTAGGATGCTGTCAGGGGCCTTCTCCTACCCAGTCCTGTTTCCTTTTTGGAAAAAGTGAGCCTTCTGCTTTTCTCATCATCCCTTCCTTGCTTTATTTATAGGTTACCACCTACATGTGTGTCTCTAAACACTATAGTTTAGCTTCGCTCGGTTTTGACCTTTTTATAAGTGGAACTGTACAGTATGTATTTTTTATTTCTTTTTTTATTCCACCTCTTGAAGGTTCACCCATATTCTGGGGTGCAGTTGTCTGAATGTGTTTTTATTTTCAGTGAGCTAGTGCAGGAGGGGTAGGTAAAAGGGCAAGAGAAGCAAGGCGGTAGGACAGGAGGAAAGTGTCAGGTTTCATCTCGCTATGGGAGAGAACACAGTCCTTCAGGACGGGATTAAAGGAAGAAAGAGATACAGAGGGTTTTAAAATACCCGAAGTCAGAGGAGCTCATTTCAGACCTGTCATCTTGGTTTTGGAGTCCGGGTCTGCTGCTAGAGGTAGATTTAGAAACTGGAGAAGTTGGGGAAAGTTTCGGATAATTGCTGTTTAGACTTCAGGTAGAACTTGACCACAAATAAATAAAGGTCTAAGTATCATTGAGGGCCCAGCTGTGAATAAACTTAGAATCTAAGTTGACAGTAGTTGAACTGTTTCTCCCCATGATATTTCTATACCATTTCTTCCTAATTTGAGATTTAAAAACACAAAAAGAGCAGACCGTAAGTTTTGTTCAGATCTTAAAATTGCAGGAGGAGAATGCAAAAGATCAGTTCTTCCTTCGGCACCTTACCAACTATAAATCAGCTTCCCTGGGCCAAAACATTGCACGGTCAAATATTGATCATAAACTATTGATAACTACCCCCCCCAGTACTGGGGACCACCGCCTCCCCCACCCCCCCACCCCGCTGTCTCAGGCCTTCTTAGTTGTCACTGCTCTCCTGGCTGCTGTTTCCCATCCGGGCACAGAGGGGCCCCTCAGCATTCACTTTCCTTCTCACTCCACTGCTTTGGCATACTGTTGTTTCTTTAGGAAAGTGCCTGCTTCAATCCACAGCAGAGTAGACATTGTGACTGTCACTATTTGTACAAGAAACTTGACTGAGCTTGAGAAAGGAAGGAGGGAAGAAGGTGTAGTAGCTTAGAGGGAGCTCGGGGGAGCAAAACAAGGTTTTTTTTAATTCGACATCAGTTATTTACCAAACCCCTGCTGTATCTCTTTATTATCCTTCAGACCACCCAACTTTAGGTTTTAGCCCTTGATTGGCTGGCGTGGGCCTCTTTGGCTTACAGCTTGTATCCCAGGCTCTAACCATAGGATGAACATAGTTAGCTCTGTGCTTGCTCCCTGCTAATCTAAAGGGGTATGTTACCATCAGGTGGAAGCTGTTTTCCCTCGTGGCACCAAAGTTCCTACACACTCTTTGAGGAACTGAGTGGATCACACTTTTGCTCCACAGACTTCTTCCACTCTGCATTCTGTGGAATGATGCTTCGCAGATAGCACTGCAGATCAGAAAGATTCATCACTTAATGAGCTTTTAAAACATGTTCAATCTCTTGAGAGCTATTTCCAGGAGCAGGTACACGAGTCTGTGCTTTTGACAAGCTTCTCAGGAGTTTCAAGTTTTGCACAGCATGTTTGAAAGTACTAATCAAAGTACTGTTTATTGTCTGTGCTTTTTCAGTCAGTGAAGCTTGATGTCCATTTTGAGTCATGTTAGATTTTACTTTTTCCATTCTTCATACTGAGAATCTCACCCCCTCTAAGGCAAACATAAGTTTATATAGTTGTCTATTTTGACATAAGTAATGGGCTTAATAAAACATAAATAATTGGGAATGAATGAAAGAAAATGAATGCCCATTTAGATGTTGCTTTAACTGATTACCCTCAGATTTCAACATCTTATTCTCCTTCCAAAGAAGCAGTCTCCTTTACCTGATTTAATGAGTCCCTGAAATCCAAGTAGCCCCTGTCTCCCATATCTTCCCTGGATGATGCTTTAACCATGGAAAGATTTTTGCCAATAGACCTACGCTTGACCTTTTAACAACACCTCTCTCAAGAAGAATCATTCATCTAACTGTGGCTTATGAAGTCCCTGACTTCCATCATGTTGAAATATCGAACAGTGTATACCATCTGTTTTGGAATGGGTGACTCTCTGTTGGTGTAGAGAGCTTACTAGGAACCTGTTAGAAATACTGAGACTGTAGAACAATCAAAGCTTGAATCGTCCAGAGAGGTGCTCACACTGCTTCAAGAAGATAAAAAGGAGAAATTAGCAGAGGAAGTCCCAGCACCATTCTCATGCCATTCACCATTGTTTTCTTTTTGTTTGTTCATTTGCTTATTTTTGAGACATGGTCTCGCTGTGTAGTCCAGGCTGGCCTTGAACTAATGTTGATTCTCCTACCTCAGCCTCCCAGCCTCTGGGATTACAGGTGTGCACCACTACACTCTGTTACCATTCACCATTGTTGGAGACACCTGCTTACTTTGTCCATGAATGTGCATCATGATAACAACTTCAGTTCCATGGATCCTAGGGTGAATTCAACATCAGAGTCCTTAATTCTTCCTGTTTGGTGTAAGAACAAGAGACCAGAGCAGAAAATATCCACAAATAGTCTTTGTCTCCAAGCCCCAGGCATAGGTGCCTTTGTGGTTCTGCACTCCTGCTGTGCCTGTGATCTTTACTCTGTAGGTATCCTTGGTTATCTGCACTTGCCTGACCGCCACACTGGGCTCACCTCCTATCTTCACACTCAAGAGAGGCAGTTATTCTCACCTGCCTTCCCTGTGACACCTGAAACCCAGCCCCCCACCCACCTGTCACTCATGACACACAGTGTATCTGGGTCTCTACACTTTTGATTCCCAAAAGGCCAGTTTCTGTACTGCAGGCCTGTTCCCTGTTATGCAAGAGAGGCAGTTCCTGGCCTACTGACTCCGCAATGCAGTTCTCATACAACTCTGCCCCATTGATGACAGTGCCAACACCCGCACACACACACACACACACACACACATCCCTCTCATCACGTGTCTCTGTATCCGTAATGCCTTCCACACCCTGGATGGAGGTCTCCTCACAAGAACCCACACCCAAGTGTCAGTATGCGTGTGAATGTCCGACACATAATGTACTGTGGGCCTCCTACGCAGTTTCCAGGCATGTGGACCGCAATGTTGACTTCTACTTGGCCACTCTGACCTCAGAATTCAGTTCATCCCCACTCTGCAATAGTCTTCAGCTGTCAGCGTTACATATCAATAGATATTTCCCTTGTGAAGTCCCAGATGAGGCTTGAGCTGGGCCCTCTCCATACCTCACTAGATCGATGGCTTCCCATTTACTCTTTGCTTTGATACCTCCCTCCCCACACTCTGTAGCCTACAGCTCATTGTCCAGCCAAAAATTCCAGAATCCATTAGAGTGCATGAGCCAGCGAGGTTGGAGTTCCCATTGTGAATAATACAGAGAAAAGTTTTCTCCTCCTTTCTGTTCTCGACCCCTCTGCCCTGAACCCTGCAAGAGATCAAGGCCACCTAACATCTCCACTGTCTTCAGGTGAGAAGCAAGAAACCTCCAGTCTTCTTGGTCCTCAGTTTATTCTTGCTTCCGGAGAAGGTCATGTGAGTGAACTAAATGAAATGTGCTACCTTCTTCCATGTCTTCTCTGTAACTGAGTTAGGAGGATATGTGCACTTTTGGGGGCTTAACACTCACTTCTTTCAGATACACATCGTGCTGTCCATCAGAACTTCCATAAAGTCCCAGGACAGGGTTCTGCTCAGTGTATGTGAGGGCGTCTCTAACACCCCAGCCACCCAGGAATGGAAATGGCATCTCCCCACATTACCTCCAGAACGGTCCTACCTGTTTAGCTGCCATTGCGTCCAATGGAGTAAATCTAAGTTCCTGTAATTTCTCAGTCACTTTCATCCCCGTGCCCTTTCTCACTGCATTCCTCACTACAAGCAGTTCTTCCAGCTTCCAAAACTTGCTTATTCCTCTTATTCTGCATTCATTGTATTCCTCGTTCTCTAGGACTTTATAATGGGAACATATCTTTCTTTTAGACAAAAATTGTATGTATGTATGTATGTGTATATATATATATACACACACACACATAGATATAATATCTATATATATGTGATATACAGTAGGGTGTTTTGAAACAAAAACGAGTCTCTTCATATGTGTTATAGTATCCTTGTTTACAAAGCTAGAAAAGAACTTCCTTATTATGAACTTCAAGGGTGGCCCTCATAATTGCACATACCTTTGTACATAGTTGCAAAGGAGGTTGGGACCAGCTTGGGCCTACCTTCCTTCGTGGACCAGGTGTGGCTGTTCATGGTCACCAAGAGTCCTCGGCTTGTTCTCTCTTCTCAGACTCACCCCACACAGACCGCCTTTCTTTCCAGCGTTGACCTGCACACGCACTGCTCCTACCAGATGATGCTGCCAGAGTCCATCGCCATTGTTTGCTCCCCCAAGTTCCAGGAGTGAGTACCCGGGACCTGCTCTGGGCTGGTACCAGGAGGTCGTAAGGGAAGACAGCCTGAGAGCAGGTCACTATTCTTAAGACCATGTTCTTTTAAACTCCATAGATTATAGTGCTAGTTAGCTGCTCTAGACGGCTTCTTTTAAGCACTATATTCTAAAAAACCAGCTTGCTTATTTTAAAAGATATCCAGGTTACAACTTTGGTCCTTTTCTTAAAAAAGGTCCTTAAGAAATTTGAAGTTTGTTTTGAACTGATAGGAATTTCAGGAGTTTGAAGTTGGATTAAAGAATTTAAAAATCAAAGACATTATCTTTTTCATTCCAGATCCAACTTATTTACTATAAATTCTTAGCAACTCTTGTGGCAATAATAAGTCGTCCTTTAACTATGATTTGTTCACCACTAAGGAGCCTAGAAGCCAAAAGAGTTCTCTCCTGCTGTGTATGTGTGTGCATCCTCAGGGTTTGTGTGTGTGTGTATGTGTGTGTGTGTGTGGTGTGTGTGTGTATCTGTATGTGTGTGTGTCTGTATGCATGCATGTGATAGGGTTGGGTGGGCACCACTGCTTGACTCTGAACCTGCCTTTTCTAATTTCAGAACTGGATTCTTTAAATTAACTGACCATGGACTAGAGGAGATTTCTTCCTGTCGCCAGAAAGGATTTCATCCTCACAGCAAAGATCCACCTCTGTTCTGTGTATGTACCCATGTAGGAGAAATTGGTGCTATATTTCAAGCAAGGGAAACAGTCCGAGCCAATGAGGTATATCATCTTTTCTGACCCACATGGAGGATCAGGCTCAGTTATCTTGCCAGGTCTCTGTGACAAGGATGTACGTACATGGAAAGCAGTGTGGGATAGAATTAAATCTGAGTCATGGCTCTGCCACTTAATGGTGAGAGAGACAGAGAGATCTGTCTGTCTTTGAGGCTACTTACTTTGGTAGGCCTCATCTTTCTCATCTGTAGAGTGTGAATAATAATTCATTTTTTATAGGGTAGTGGAGAGAGTTACCGGCTTGAACCACCACTGGTACATGCATGACTTTCCCATCAGGCAGCTTGTACCATCAGTGGCACATGCATGAGTATCCCATCAGGTGGCATGGGCCAGTCCCATTGGGTGGTACAGGCTGCCTGGTGGGACAGTCATGTGTGTATGGTCCTTTTCTGAACTTGTTAATTAGAGGCTGGGGGTGCAGCTCAGCACTAGAATGTGTGCTTAGCGTGTGTGAGGCCCTAGGTTCAGTCCTTGGCATTGTCCCCTCATTGCACGGTAATAAGTGGAAAGTATCTAATGTAACTGGCTTATTAAATATTAGTTTTGTGCTTCATGAATGGCCATTGGTAAGCCTGTACTTCATTAAGAGATTTGAATGTAAAGGAAAAAAGCCATGTAAGTAAATTAAAATATATTTGATTCTGGAAATTTGCTTAGATAGTAGAGATTTTAAGACATTCCTAGGAAGTTGTTTTCTTCTCCTAAATTTTAGTCTATGAATAACAAGTTAGATGGTGATAAGATCACTGTTTCTATTCACCCTACATCAAATGTGATAGGTTTGCTTTTCTCCACACCAGCCTGCAGTATTGTTACTTCTTTTTGGATTCAGGGAAAAATGACCAGTTTTGAAAAAGCGACTCAGAGCCTTGTCATGTAAAAGAACTGGGTCACAAGTTCAAGCGCAGCCTGGGCAGCTTAGTAACTTAATAAGATCCTATCTAAACAAAACAAAACAGACAAATAAACAAACAAAAAAAACATAAGAAGAAAAGAAAAAAGCTCAGTGGGTCTAGGTTCAATCCCAAGTAGTAAAAATATAAACAAAAAATATAAAAAAAGAAAAAAGTGGGGATTTTTATACAAAGAAAAAAAACCCAGAAAGAATCTAAGGGATAACTTCAAGTAGCAGAGAGTTGATGTATAAAAATAGTACCACTCTCAGCACTAAAACCAAGGCTTCAGGGAATAGCTTTCAGCTGAATGGAAGAAAGAACGTTCTAACAGATGTTCAAAATTCACTCTGCCTTGGATGTGGTAACTATGTAGGACCAGGATGTTGAGATAGAGACGCACACTCAGAAAAAAGCCAGGGACACAAATGCACAGGTTTCTAGTTGCAGGAGCTCCTTTTGCATCCCCAAAGTGAACGTTCTTCTATGTGCTAGTAAGCGTACTTCACTATCTAATTAATAATGATTAAAAAAAAAAACTACAGTGACTCTCCTAGTTCTTATAAATGAATATGTATTTGGCAAACAACTCTAGAATATATGTGCATCTGAAAAATAAAGATTTATGGGCAGACATTGATTCAGTAGGACTTAGTGCAGCAAAGTGTTTCCCAGGCCTGTTACCATTGTGGCCACCTAGGTAGCAGTCTGGCTTTCAGATGTTCAAATGAGCATTTTAAATGAGGAGTCTTTAAAAAATGACTTTTCAGAATTTTCCAAGACTTCCTTTTTCACTTTCTCTGTTGCAGAGCTGCAACCACGTGACTGTTGTGGACAGAGCAGTGACCGTCACAGATCTTCGATGAGGATTTGACTCCCACACCTGGAACTATGAAACCTTATCAGTGTACTGTAGCCCCTTCATTTGAGCTTTCCAGAAAGCTCTGGAAGATTTTTAACCCAGAATAAGACATGGGTATCACTTGGGGAAAAAGTGATTTTCTCTATCAGTTTGATATGTTTTTTAGGCAAATCTGGAAAGGAGCATGATCACAGAAAAGCTACTAATTTAAAAATTAAATGGGAAGAACGGTGTAATGAGCACTCACATACCCTTCTTTCTAGATTCACAAATTGTTAACCTGCCATTGCTCTCAGCTATTTTCTAATTTACCTGTTCATTATCTTCCTTTGATTAAATGAGGGCATCTATGCAGAAATTTGGAAGCCATTTAGAAACCTTCGGGATTGTGCTGCGGTTTAGGCAGTATTACTGGCACTGATTACAAGGGTGAGGGACAGCTCACCACATCTGAGCAGATGGTGGGGCTCGGGATCCCTGGAGAATGATGTTATCAGGAATTATGTTATTTAACAAACACTTCTGGATATTTTTCCTCTATAATAAAGTAACACTTAACTTATTGGGCTCTAGAGTGATCCATTTGAGCAAGCCTCGCATAAACAAGCTAAACGAAAGGTCTGCTTGTTCTGGGAAAGGTGAAGAGGCAGGAATTCGAGCCTGCTGACGTTGAGGTGCACCTCGATTTGAGTTGTTCAGTGTTCTTCCTCTGTTTGCTGCTGTCTTCTAGGGGTGTGAAGTCATCTCTTTTCTGGTGCTGTCTCAACTGGGTCACCCATTTGCTCCCTCCTTATGCCCCACAAACTTTGAGCTGATGGTAGTCGGTTACACTTCAACTAACTGGTAGCATCTCTTAGCCACCCTGCCTCCCAAATTCCACATGGTGCCTATTTTTCCTGACTTGAGCAACACTCAGGAGTGTATGTAGAGCTGTCATTGACTTTCTTTGCTTTTTCTGTGAGCAGAGCCTAGTGTTCTGAAGTGACACCTAACATAAGCATACTACAATAAATACCTTGAATAGAAGAATAATTTGTTTCTATATCAGAATGGTGGGGGGGGTGGTGAATACATGAAATTTTGCTGCTTTTTAAAGTTTTGTGCCCTGAATGTGTCAGGTCTTTATTGCTTAAGTTATTGATCATTGAACTTTTCCCCTGGAAGAATCAAAGCTTTATATTCTTATTCTTCTTTTCAATTCTTAACTCCCACGATACCAGGGATTCTGTCTTCTGAAGTTTTTGGGGTAAGGTGGAATGGGAGGAGCAAGCAGGCTCGACGCCCCTGCTGTAACCCGGGAGGAGCCTGGCTGTCCCCCTCTGTCCTGAGCAGTCCGGAAATTGTCCAGTCCTGTGCTTTCCAGGAAATCTAGGCCTTTCTTCTGCTTATTTTATGCCTGTTACCTTTTGCTTGGACTGTTGCAGTACGCTTGGATTAGATCTCTGTGTTCAGTGTTTCCTGCACTGTGTACTGCACATTACAGTCATCCTCATACTTCCTCTCTTGCTCAGAAACCCACAGTAGCTTTCTAGCTACTAAAATCTAAATTTAGCATTTATTCAGAACTTGCTCCCTGTGGCCACATGTTTCTTACTCTTGTGTATACTTTTAAATACCTGGGGAACTTTCAGAGAGATACTGATGCCCTACCCCCTCTCCATAGCAGTTAAATCTGAATCTCTGAAGTGGACGCTAGACATTG
>PVLD010014361.1:0-52697 GCA_004027595.1 Dinomys branickii | reverse complement strand
AAGGAAGGAAGGAAGGAAGGAAGGAAGGAAGGAAGAGAAAGAAAGAAAAGAGAAGTGAATCTTAGAGGTTGTGCACAGTCCACCCCTTGCAGTGCAGTCCCTCCCTTGCATGGCCAGATCCACTCTGCCACATGTCTTTGGTGAGCAGCTCTTCTGAAGCTTTCATAGGTGTCCCCTCCTAGGGTAGACTCAGAAGGAGGTTAGTGGGATGAGTCACAGCCCCTATTGTTGCTGATAGCTGCAGGGTTTTTTGTTTTTATTTTATTTTATTTTATTTTATTTTGAGACAGGGTCTTGCTATGCAGTTCAGGCTGGCCTTGAGCTCGCTTTGTAGCCCAGGCTGGTCTCAAACTCACAACAATCCTCCTGCCTCAGCCTCCCAAGTGCTGGGATTATAGGTTTGTGCCACAATGCCTGGCTCACTACTGCAGGGTTTTTTTTTTAAATCAATTTATAGATTGTAGTTTTTTAGTTAACGTATTAAATCTTTGTTTATTTGTTTTGTGTTTTCTAGTACCAGAGAGTGAAGTCAGGAGCTCATGCATGCTAACCAAGCACTGTACCACTGAGCCACATCCCCAGGCCTTTTTATTTTAATTTTTGAGACAGGGTCTTGCTAGGTTGCCCAGGCTGGCCTCAAACTTTCAATCCTCCAGCCTCCATCTCCCCAGTAACTGGATTTATAGTAACCCTTTTTTTTGTTTTTTCTTTCTTTTCTTTCTTTCTGGGACTGGGTCTTCCTATGCAGCCCTGGCTGGCCTTGAACTCATAGAAATCCTCCTGCCTCACCCTCCTGAGTGCTGCAATTATAGGTATCCACCACCATGCTCAGCATGATTAACCCTTTTTAAAGTCTAAGCAAATAATTTCTTTTCTACTCTCTCCATTTCTTTTTTTCCTTCTGTCTGTGTCTTCTGTGCTGAGGATCAAGCCAAGGCTTTGCATATGCTGGCGAGTACTCTACCACTCAGCCACACGTCTTGCCTACAAACTTTTTTAATCATTTGCTGTCGGGAGCTGGAAAGTAATTACATGCACAGGACAAAGCCGAGCCGAGAACACGGGAACCTGAGAACACGGGACCTCCTCAAAACACATAAACAAGCCCTTGTAGCTTGTTAACGGATTGCTGGGGAGCAAGGCTGAAATCAGTCAAATTCTAGAGCGTGTAAATAAATGTTCTACTGTTCTTGGGTAGTTCCCCTTCTCCACTGAGAGAGAGGACTTCCACCTGATCCCAGCTTTTGTCTCCTGTCTATTTTTAACTCATTCTCACTGCAGTTCCGGGGTACAGCAAGAACCCAACGGATCCCTACAATTTCCTTCTAATACAGCTACAAACAATGGCGCTAAAGGAGTCACTCTTTTCCTTCTATTTAATTCTAAACAGTACCCAGTGGATAATTCCTGCTCCCATTGTCTTAAGAGGGATAGAAAATAAAATAACAAAACCCAGGAGACCTCTGATGCTCTAGGTAAGAGCGTATGTGTTTGGATCTAGCCTGACCTGGTCACCTTGATCCTACTCCCACCTCATTAAGGGTTCGTAAATTTATACTACATGACATTAAGATTGGAGTGAATGCTGGAACAAGCATGTGTATTGAGAGACTCTAAAGTGACTCAGCACCCTGTCAATCATTCCTGTCAATCACACCTACAGGTTCAAGGGGAGGCACCGAAGCAGAGGGGCCTGGCCTTTTACTTCTAAAAGTCTGATTTGTCTGTGCTTTGCACTGCTCTGTTGCTGTTGGTATTTCTGTATGCTCTGACTGCGTGCAATGGGTTTCTGTGGCCCCTGCACTTTTCTTTATTTATTTTTTTCTATCTTTTTGAGACAGGGTCTTACCATGCAGTTCAGGCTGGCCTTGAGCTCACTTTGTAGCCCAGGTTGGCCTAGAACTCGCAGTGATCCTCCTGCCTCAGCCTGCCAAGTACTAAGATTACAAGCATGTGCCACCATGCCCAGCTAGCCCCTGCACTTTTCTTGGTCTGTGCCACATCTTCTGTTGGCATGGACTTGTCCTAAGCCCAACTTCCCATGACCTTCAATAAATGTAGGTGCTTGCTACTTACTGGGTGCACACTTGGCAATTCTTTCCTTGCTGCCATACGTAAGTACCTGGATCATAGCAGCCCATCCCACAGCAACACTTCTGTTTGGCTCTCTTATCTTTCCCTTATAAAAAACAGATTTTTAGCTGGACACATTGGGTCATCCCTGTAATCCAGCACTTAGGAGATTGAGACAGGAAGGTTGTGTGTTCAGAATCAGCTTGGGGTACAGCGTGAGTTAAAGGCCTTCCTGAGCTACATGGCAAGACCCTGTTTAAAAAACAGAAAACAAGCCAGGCGTGGCGGCGCATGCCTGTAATCCTACCACTCAGGAGGCTGAGGCAGGAGGATCGTCATGAGTTCAAGACCAGCCTAGGTTACAATGTGAGCTCAAGGCCAGCCTGAGCTGCATATTGAAACTCTGTCGCAAAAAGACAAAAAAAAAAAAAACATGGTGGCACATGCCTGAAATCCCAGCACTGGGGAGGCTGAGGCAGAAGGATCCTGAAGCAGGAGTTTGAGTCCAGCCTGAACTACATAGTTAGTTCAAAACCCAGCGTGAACTGCATAGCAAGATGCTGTCTCAAAAAATTCAAAAAGAACAACAAAAGGGGATTTTTATGAAATCAGTTATATCTAACATTCCCCCCGCCCTTTTGTATTTTTCTTTTGTTTAAAGGTCTTTATAAATCATAAATTCTACATTTGGACTCCAGATTTTTTTCTTGTTTTGAGACAGTCTCACTACACAGTTCAGGCTGGCCTTGAGCTCACTGTGTAGCCCAGGCTGGCCTCGAACTCACAGGGATTCTCCTGCCTCGGCATTTCAAGCACTAAGATTACAGATGTATGCCACCATGCCTGGCCCGAAGTTTTATTTTAAAATTTTATTTTCGCATTTACACTTTAAGGCGTACAGAATTTATGTCTGAATGTAAATTTGAGAGTCCCATCTTGTTTTCTTCTACGTGGTTGGCTAATTGAGACATTGCCATGTATTTTAAATCGTGCCTTACTTGCTAAATTTTAATACTATTTGTCATTTCTAAGATTCCTATGGAAGGCAGGCTTAGAGGCATACTCTTACTATTTCAGCCCTCTGGGCAACTGAGGCAGGAGGATCACAGTTCAAGTTAGCCTGAGCAACTGGTAGTGAGACCCTACCTCAAAATAAAAACTTTTAAAAAGAGTTGAGAATGTAGTTCAGTGTGAAGGCTCTGGGTTCAATTTTAGTACGTGGAGTTAAAGACCGTCTTCCACAGTCCGCCCCAACGACATGATTCACAGCCCCTGAATGTGAAGTGCACGCAGGCTCCTCACAGTGTCCGCCCACAGACCTCGGCTCACTACACACCGCTCTGCCATCTCCATGAGGGGTCGGTGCAGATGGGGCTGCCCAGCTCCCGCTCCCAGGACTGGAAATGGTGTGAAAGGAAGACGGGACACACCTGACAGAGAGAGGGGGCCATGCTGGCTGAACAGGAGGCAGCTGCCAACCGTGCATCAGAACAAATGATGCAGGGAAATAAATGGCCTCATTCAAGAGAAAAAGGAGTCTGACAGGAAGGTAGAAACTACACAGTTATTTGAACTGAGAAAGTTTAACACAAAGAACTATTAACAATGACAATTGTGTTTTGGATTGCAGGAGTAAAAATCAACATTTATTTTGTTAGGCATTTTGTGGTACATGCTAATAATCCCAGAGGAGGCTGAGGCGGGAAGATTGCTTTGATTTCAAGGCCAGCCTGGGTTACGCAGTGAGCCCCTATCCCAAAAAACATGAAAGAAAGAGAGAGAAAGAAAACAAGAAAGAAACATCTGTTAAACTGCTAGCATTTCTGTAACTCCTACCGTAGGATTACAGGAGGCGCTGACTTTCTACATTATGTGTGTGAGTATTGTTTGCATTTTGTAGAGCTTTATGTTGCATTCCTAATCAGCATTTTATGTAATACAGGTTTTGTTTTTAAGTTAGGGCTTCAAAAAATAAATACATTAGGGTTTTTTCTTTTCCCTTTTTACAGTTTTTGAGACAGGATCTCCCAATGTAGCCCAGGCAGACCTTGAACTCACTATGTAGCCAAGGCTGGCCTTGAGCTCATGGTGATCCTCCTACCTCAGGCTCCCAAGTGTTAGAATCACAGGCATGTGCTACTACGTCTGGCTAGGGTTTCATAAACAGTTTCTCCTTGTTCTTTCCAGGTTGTATTTCTTTCTTTCTTCTTTTTTTTTTTTTTTTTTTTTTTTTTGTTGTTGTTGTAATGCTAGGGATGGAACCCAGGGCTTTGCACATGCTTGGTAAGCATTCTACCACTGAGGGGTTGGGGATGTAGCTCATGGTAGAATGCTTTCCTAGTAAGCTGGAAGCCCTGAGTTCAGTCCTCAGCACCAAAAACAAAAACGAAAACCCATCTAAAAAGCAAAAAATGCAAAATAACCACACATGTGCACAAAGCATTCTACCACTGAGCTTCAACCCCAGCTCTCAGTAATTCCTTTTTTCTTAATATGGGAAATGCAGAGTTGGATGGTGTTGATTAACTGTGGTCCAAGATCCATAAGTACAGAAATCAACATACTATCATTTTTTATTTTTTCTATTGGCATATAATTCACATGCAATACAGTTCAACCTCCCAAGTATGTTCAGGGTTTGGGGTATATTTTCTTTTTGGGGGGGCGGGTACTGGGGATCGAACTCAGGACACTGCGCTTGCTAGGCAGGCGCTTATTCCACTGAGCTATATCCCCAGCCCCCTTGGGGTATATTTTCAAATTGCAGAAAACCTTTATCCCCCATACTCCTTAGCCTTCATTCCCTATTCCCCAACCCAGCACCTGGCAAGCACTAATTTACTTTCTATGAACTTTACTTTGTATATTTTATATAAATAGAATGATATCCTGTGTGGCCTTTTGGATCTAGCTTTTTTTTAGATAGGGTCTCACTTTCTAGTGCAGGCTGGTCTTGAACTCACTGTATAGCCCAGTCTGGCCTCAAATTCATGGAGATCCTCCTGCCTCAGCTTCCTGAGTACTAGGATTATAGGCACCACCAGATCTGGGTAGCTTTTTTCATCAAGCAAATGTCTTCAAGACTCATCCATGTTGCAGCATATGTTGGTACTTCATTCCTTTTTTGGTTGGTTGATCACTGGTTGATTGGATTGATTGATTTTGCAATACTAAAGGTTAAACCCAGGATCTTCAGATTGAGATACACCCTCAGTCCATTTTTGTTTTTTTTATTTTGAGACAGGATCTCACTAGGCCACTAAATTGCCCAGGCTGGGCTTGAATTTATGATTCTCCTGCACTGGACTCCCAGACTGCTGGGATTAAAGCTGAGAGCCACCACATGTACTTGGCTAAATAATATCTAATTTGTGGGTAAATCACTTTTTGTTCATCCACACATCTGTTTTTTGTTTTTTTTTTTTTCTTTTTGAGACAGGGTCTTGCTATGCAGTTCAGGCTGGCCTTGAGCTCACTTTGCAGCCCAGGCTGGTCTTGAACTTCTAACGATCCTCCTGCCTCAGCCTCTGGAGTGTTGCGATTACAGGTGTGTGCCACCACGCCCGGCCATCCACACATCTGATGGGCAATTTTTTCTGCTTTTTGGCTGTTTTGAATAGTACTGTTATAAACATTTGTGTACGTGCTTTTATTTTTTTCCTTTTTGACAGGACTTAGCACTGAACCTAGGGCCTCACATTAAACTATGTCTCCAGCCCTTTTTACTTTCTAGTTTGAGACAGTCTCACTAAGTCAACCAGGCTGGCTTTGAAATTAAAGTCCTTTTGCCTCAGCCACAAATATATCCTCATCCACTAATTTTCACTTCTTTGTGTAGGAAGATGGGCACAGTGAGAGGATCGTGTTCCTGGGGGGAGCAACGCTCTCCTCCACCTCCACGCAACTACTTAAATGTATCCTAGTCTGTTTGGCCTGTGTCTCAGTCACTGTCTCATCTCCCTGGGACACGGTATCTGACACCCACGACTGAGAGCAGAGGTTTATTGCAGCTCATGCTTGTTAGAGCTTTCGGTCCATAGGCAGTGGGCTCCGAGGTGGGAAGCCAGGCTGAAGGGCTTAGTGGAGAGCAGCTGCTTAGGTTGTGACCGTGGGAAAGCAGGGAGCAAAGGGAGAAGCAGGCAGGGAGAGAGACCTTCCAGGTCTCCCCAGGGAGCCACCTCTTCCCACCAGGCCCTGCCTCCCAACAGAAAGCAGCTGTGCAGCCCCCAGAGTGCGATCTAAAACCCAGCCCTGCACCACAAGGCTCTGGGGGCATCTAGATAGAAACTGTAACAGGCCACAATAACTAAATATCACAGACCGTGGAAAGTATATTTTCCTGCAGTTTGGAAAATGTGAGACCAAGATCCTAGCCAAATCAATTTTTGAAAAGGGCTTGCTGGGGGCAGGGGACCCGCTGCTACCTTCTTTCCGTATTCTCACATGGCCTCCTCTTAGTGATCGCTGTGTGCAAGGACAGCAGTGATTTCTGGCATCTCTCACAAGGGCACAGATCCTATCTGATTCGGGCCCCAACCTTACGACCCATCTACCCTTAATTGCTTTTTTTATGGTCCCCACCTCCAGGGACAGCCACACTGGGGGTGAGAACTTCAACATATGAATCGGAGGGAACCCACTGATTTCCTAGGGCCATCCTAAAAAGAATCTCCATCTCTGTCCACCATTTAATTCAGATACACACCAATCAACCTGATGGGCTGGTAAGGCACTCAGTGCTTGCAGGGAAGCTCAATTGTGTGCTTGGAAACACCCTTCAAGAAAAGGAGGTGGGCTGGGGATATAGCTCAGTGGAATAAGTGCTTGCCTGGCAAGCACAAGGTCCTGAGTTTGATCCCCAGTACCGCAAAAAAAAAAAAAAAAAGAAAGAAAGAAAGAAAACGAGGAGACGAAAAAACAAAAACAGCAAATCTCGTAATAAAGACTGGCTTGAGGGGCCAGGATTGCAGCTCTGTGTTGGTGCCCTTGCCTGGCACGTGCAAAGGCCCTGGAGTCTGTCACAAGCACACAGCGAAAGGGACTGAGCAGAGAGGCAGAAGGAGAGGGAATAAGATGGCCCCGCACGCTCCAACACCAAGGGTACTGCTCACGTGTGTGAGCTTAGTGTGTACCTCAGCATTAAGAAAGAAGGCCTTTACTCTGGACACGCCCAGAGGACAGAACACGACACCACACCGCTCTGGGGCTAGACAAGGAAGCTGGAATTTATATATAGACCCTGGCTAGGGGCGGAGCTTAAGAGACGGGTTTAGTGACGTTACAGGAGCTGATTGGGGGTTTCTTCACGCGCAGGAAGGGCAAGAGGAAGTTGTACTCCGGGCAGAAGGGAGAACGGGTGGGATTGTTGGGAATATACACAGCTGTTTTTGGCTTCAGCCCTGTTAAACCCGCACCACCATAATAATTCAGCAGTTCATACCCAGGTAGGAGTCTGTCAGCTAACATGCATAGGGCCCCTGGTCCTAGTTCTGCGTACAGTGTGTCAGAAACACCATACTGAGCAGGGCGTGGTGGCGCACAACTGCAATCCCCGCACTCGGGAGGCTGAAGCAGAAGGATGGATGCGAGTTCGGGACCGGCCTGGGCTACAAAGTGAGCTCAAGGCCAGCCTGAATTGCACAGCGAGACCCTGTCTCAAAAAAAATAAATAATTTACCACAGTGGCACCGTTCCCGAAAGCTTTTCCAGGTAAGACCCTACCGAGGGGTGCCGAGGGCAAAGCGGCTATATGTGGATGTTGAGAAAACTGGATCACTAAGTACTTTGTTCTGGGGATTTGCTTTGCCATGAAACCCTTGTAATTTAGCTAATGCCAAGGCAAAAATTCAGCATCAAGACAATTTGAAAAATTGTCAGTCTGAACAGTCAGCTATCAAGTTAAGACAGGAAGCATGGCAGCTAACAAAAATGAATAGAAAATTCCTTCAGGATTCTGCCCCAGAATGAATCAGCTTTAAGAATTTTCTGGCCTCCTGTCTCCCACTAGATTTTTTTCCAGAGAAAGCACCTCTAGTTGGTCTAGTTTTTTTGTTTTGTTTTGGTTTGGGGTTTTTTTTGGATGCGGTTGTTCAGACAGGGTCTCCCTATGTATTCCAGGCTGTCCTGAAACTTGTGGTGATCCTCCTGCCTCAGCCTTTCAAGTGCTGGGATTACAGGTATGTACCACCATGCTCGGCTTTTTTCCAGCAGGGGGTGTTTCTTTGCCAATCGGCCTCATTGTAAGTGGATGCCATCCTCTGACAAGGGAAGGGCGTCGAACTGTGATTGACAGCCCCACCAAGCCAGTGTGCAGAGGGGGGAGGGGTGTCCTCAAAAAGAAAGAGAATGCTGATGGAGAGAAACAACAGATGTCCTCTGCATCCCAACCATGGGTTGCCAAGCAACAGCCTCCCACTTTTTAAAATACCATATACAAATTTTAAATGCTTTTGCCTAGCAAAATATAATTATTTCAGAGGCGAACAGAAGATACACTCTTTCCAACAGGAGACAAGACAACCCATGTCCAGCTACAGCCTCGGTCTTTCCCTGGCTGTCATGACCCTCCATATTTTGCAATTTGTGGGCAAAATGACAACTTTAAGCATCCTCAACCCCATACCACATGTGATTCTAGGGAAAGAAAGAAGGAAAGAGGAGATATAGATATAGCTATCTGACGTTATGCATATTACCGTATGTAATTTATACCTCGATGTAAGAAAAACTATTCCTGACATGGGAAGGAAACAATATAGGTAGAAGCTCCTGTCTTCATTTATTGAACAGAGCGTGGTATTTATAGCTCTGCCTTCCCCCACCATTGATTAGCCAACACCTCGATGGATTTATTCAGAAGCCACTTAATGATCCTGATCTCCTGAGTCCACGCTGTGTGCTGTGTCCTTCCCCAGCATTAAGTGCACCCAAGAATATGTTAGTGTATCGGAGTTACATTTCTCCCCAGTGTTTTGTTCGCGTTTCCCACTCTAATTGTCTGCTCACTCTGCACTTTGGACCCTGGAGCTGTCTATTTTCTAAGTGTTTGTCAAAAGAACTTTTCATATTACCCAGTCTGCCAAATTGCTGAAATTGGAAGTCCCCTGTGCTTACATAGCTGTCTCCCCAACTACTCTGCAAGCCCCAGAGGTGCAGGAAAGATGTCTTGTTCATAACTGTGTTCCCACAATTTAGCGCTAACACAGCAGGCACTAATTACATGTTTGTTGCATGAATGCATGTAACCAGGGAGGGAATAAATGACCTAACTGTACATGGATTGTTTTCTTTGGAAAGAAGTTGATTGGATTTTTAATTAATTAGGTAATTAATGAGAAAACACATAGAAGACTTTTGCCCATGTGACAAAATTCTCTTTCAGAATTATCTCCTGTTGATAATTTAACTTGAGATTTGCATTTTACATATCATTGTTTAGCCTGCAAATGTCATAGTCATTTGAATTTTGGTTGTTTTGTTTTGAAACAGGGTCTCACAAGGCCAGACCCAGGCTGGCCTTGACTCCCAGCAATCCTCCTGCCTCTGCCTCCTGAGTGCTGGGATTACAGGCATGTGCCACCACACCTGGCTGAGTTTTTGTTCTTACATTTATTGTTTTTTAAACCTCGAAAGCCTTCAGAGGAAATGGAATTTGGTTATGCTCACGCAGATATACTACTGACAGGGCATGCCTTTGTCTATGACATGGTAAACAAGCAAAATTTACTTGCACAAATACATTGCTTCCATTGGTATTTGGAGAGTCTCTTCCTTAGGGGATGAATAGTTTAGTGATTGACTTGAAAATAGGTATCCCATAGTCTGTGGAGTTTGACCTGGTTCATGATCAAAAAAGAATTCATTTTTTAAAACGTTAAATTTTTAAAAATATTAAATTTTTGACTGATACATAAATATAAAAAGTATACATATTAATGGGGAACTGATAATGTGATGTTTTGAAACATATATACATTGCATTATGTTTAAAGTGGTTGAATGTGTTTATCTTCTAAACACATATCATTTCTTTATGATGTGAACTTTCAAAATCCTTTCTTCTTGTTCCCCTGAAATGTACATTATTACATGTACATTTGTTGTGACAGAACACGCCCCCCCCACACCAGTACACCAGTATCTTAGTTGCCCAGGTAATAACAGTTCCTGTTCCAGTTGCTCCTGTCTGTTAGAAACAGCTGGTCACTGTGATGCGCAGTGTATAAACCAATCCCCAGTTGGCAAGCCATTCTGCCTCTGTACTTCCTGCTTGCTTATCCCATCTAAGCCCTAGACCACTGGACATCCAGGGCCTGATATTCTGGGAGTGATCCCAATCAGTGCGCATTGACATAAATAAATCTTCATCCAGATCCTGGGTGTCATTTCGGTATTCCTGCTTGCCATTGCACTGTTACCTACAGTCACCCTATTGTGCAAGTTCTCCTCCTGCCCAACTATAAATTAGTACCCATGGCAGTACACAGTGGGGCACACCTGTAATCTCAGCACTCACGAGGCTGAGACAAGAGGATCACCATGAGCTCGAGGCCAGCCTGGGTTATATAGTGAATTGAAAGCCAGCTTGAACTACCTAGCAAGACCCTGTCTTAAAAAAAAAAAAAACCAAAAAAAGGAGAATTCTTCTTTTTTTTTTTTGCAAACTTGCCCTTGCCCCATCTCAACCCTTCCTGGAATTTTTTTTTTAGCAGTCCAAGGCAAAGCCTGGAAAACAGCCTTCAGCCCTCTTCCTCCTCCCGTGCCTCGGGCCCCCAGCCTGCAGCCAATCCATTATCAGCTCTGTGGATTCTCCCTCAGTCCTGCCTCTCCTCAGAAGCCCTTGATTCAAGACCACACCCACCCCTCTCACCTACTCCCCCACAGCGGCACCTGCCTCCTGCCTGCCTCACTCTTGTCCGCACAATAGTCAGAAGGAAGCTTTCAAACTGCAAGTTGGATCACATCAGGTGTAGTCACCATCCAATTTAAAAGGCAGCTGGAAAACAGTTCTGGGTCATCCCTGACCACACAGTAAGAAGCCCAAGGCCATCTCAAAAAAAGGCTTGATCCTCCTCCCCAAGCAAATGAAATTGGAGGCTTGAAAAGAGAGGGGATGTTGCTGCCACCGGAGTTATAAATAGCAGATCTTGGCGCAGTCACCTTGGCCCTTCTCCATGCTTCATTGTGTGAAGCAAACAACCTCAGAGAAATCAGCGTGAGAATGCTAGAAAAATCGTCATTATAACCCGGATGTTTTCTGGATGGACTCCCGCCATGTCTGCTTGCTTGCCTCGTTTCATAGTTGACCTTTGATGAACTAATAGAAGTTGAGTTTCTACAGTGACTCAGGCTCACTGCTCTGATGCTGTGCCATCCATTCAGTGGAAAGGAATGTGCTAGATTTTGGTCCTTTTCCCTGCTGTCTACAGAAGGACTGGGCAGAAACACCATGGGCAGAAAAGGGCCTTTTGAGTATCAGGCAGGCTTAGAGACAGATTTGCTGTAAAGCTAACCAGGTTTTAAGATTTGAGAACTCCCTCATTTCATGACACTCTTCTAAGGTCCTGTTCTTAATTTTGTAATCATACTTTTGCTTTGAGGGGTATTTTGTTTTATTTTGCTTTGTGTTTTTGTGTTTGTTGTTTGCTTTTTTCTTTTTTCTTTTTTTTTTTTTTGAGACAGTATCTCGCTGTGCAGTTCAGGCTGGCCTTAGGCTCATTTTGTAGCCCAGGCTGGTCTTGAACTTGCAATGATCCTCCTGCCTCTGCCTCTCGAGTGCTGGGATTACAGGCATGCACCTGGCTCTTTTTCCTTTTTGAGATAGGGTCTTGCTCTGTAATTCAGGCTGGTTTTAAATTCACCATGTAGCCCAGGGTAGCCTCGAACTCACAATGATCCTCCTGCCTCTACCTCCCAAGTACTGAGATCATAGGTGTGTGCCGCCACACCCGATTATATTTTCTTTCTTGGAAGGAACTCTACCCACTTGCAACTAAGGTTATAGTTCCTTTTCCCAGGTTTTGTGGTTGCTACCAGAAACAGGAGATTCAGGATGTTGATGACACAAGGAACTTCCAGGAAGAGAGCAGTAAAAAGAGAATAGCCTTTTGCTTCACTGACTCAGGGTTGCCATTCCTGAGCAAACCTTCCGGCCTCACCATTCCAAGCCAGCAGCATCCGGCATCTACATCCTTTAACAAGTACCACTGCTCTTTGGCCTTCCTAGGAGTCCTAAGAGATTGTATCTGCATGGAAATTGGTGAGACCCCACTGGGAAGATGTTTCTGAATGTCTCGATTATGAAACTGGCTGTGACCTTGATGGCCTCATCTCCACAGAACAGGGAGGAGACCAGGGTGCAGATAGTTCCACTTGACTCTGCTTGGCTACCTCCCAGATATGGGCTGTGACTCGGTGGGGTTTGCACAAAATGCATTTAAACTTCTTGGCTGTCTTGTTCACTGACTCTATTAGACATGGGGCCTCTTACTTTGATTTCTACCCCAAGCCCTAAGTGATCAAAGCATCTGGGATTTGCAGTAACTTAGGTGGCTCACTGATTTTAGACACAATGGCACAAAGTGACAATGATATGGGTGAGGGTCCCCCACAAGTCCATGTGTGAACCAAGTCCAGGTGCTTGGTTCCCAGAGCAGCACTGGTGAGAGGGGGTGGGGCCAACAGGGGGTCCTCAAGGCACGGGCTGCCCTCACAGGGGACTGTGGAACTCAGCCTGTTCCCTTTCTCCTCTGCATCCTGGCTCATGAGGCGAGTGGATGGCTTCACCCATTTCCTGCCATATGTGCTGCCCTCACCGGAGGATCAAATCAGTGTGGCCACCATTCTTGGACTGGGCCCTCCAGAACTGAGCACTAAAGAAATGTTTCTCTTAAAAGTTATTTTGTGTTGGGTATGGTGGCACATGCCTGTAATCCCACCACTGAGGAGGCTGAATCAAGAGGATCATGATGAATTCCAGGTCAGCCTAGCCTACATAGTAAGTTCAAGGCCAGCCTCAACTACACAGAGACCCTACTTTTAAAAAAGGGTAATTTCCACAGCTATTACATTATAGTGACAAAAAGCTGACTTAACACCTCCCTTTCCTTATCTCCAAAGCAAAATATTAAACACTTGCTGAGTTAGATTTTTAACAGTATTTTGGGTGTTTTTTTTTTTTTCTTTCTGGTACCATGGATTGAACCCATGGTGTCCCACTGAGCTACATCTCCAGCCCAAGAGAGTAAATGCATTTTCATAGAGGCCATCTTTGTCAGATGACTCTGGAAGTTAATTACGGTAGTCCTCCAAAGGTTAGCAGAGAATGGTTTCTACCCGTTGATTTCTGTATTATGGAGCCAGCACACTTCCACTATGAAATTCTTCTGCTTTCTTACTGTTGTTCTGAGACAGGGTCTCACTATATAGTTCAGGCTGGCCTTGAATTCACTATGTAGGCCAGCTGGCCTTGAACTCACAATGATTCTCCTGCCTCGGTCTCTGAGTGCTGAGGTTACAAGCATGTGCCACTATGCACAGTTAATATTTTAATACCTCAGAATTACCATGACAAAGCACCCCTCACTCTAGGGCCAGGAATGATGGTCCGTACCTATGATCCTAGCACTCAGGAGCCAAAAAGTGGTCACGAGCTCAAGGGGAGCCTGGGCTACCTAGTGAGTTCAAGGCTGTTCTGGCCTATGTAGTGAGGCCTGCTAAAAAAAAAAGGGTGAGGGACAAAGCCTCCAAAAACTATGTAATCTTTAGACCCTAAAAATACCTAAAACCCAATTTCATCTTTTCCATACTTCATGTAGCAAAATGAGAGACCTTGGTTTCTCCTTCAAGATCACATCAGTACGATGATATTACCCTAACTGAGTTAGACAACCAGAGCATTACATACGTCCCAGAAGCGTGGAAGTCAGTGTCACAATTCAGGTTTCCAATCTGGCTGAATATTACCCTGCTTGTAACTTATCTAATATTCTGCCAGGGATATAGCTCAGTGGTACAGCGTCTGCCTGGCAAGCTTGAGGTCCTGAGTTTGATTCCTGAAACCAGCGAAAGAGAAGAATTTCAAACAAATATTCTGTACTTCCTTTCCATTAAGGATCACATAATCCAAGGTGTCCACCAGCAAGTAATGTGGGTGAATATGGCCGGCAATGTCTTCCTTACATTCTTACAACTGTATCCCCTCCAATGGCCTTATAAAGGAGGATGGAGTCCACTACACACAAAACCCTTCTTGGTGGGTTTAGATATACAAACTGGGGGTTCAGAACTGAGAACTCCCATAATCCCAGCTACCGAGAAGGCTAAAGCAGGAGCACAAGCTCGAGCCAGCCTGAGCAACTTAGTGAGACCCTGTCTCAAAATAAAACAGAAAGGGCTGGGTATAAGGTTCGGTCCTCGGGTGCTTGTCAAGCAATGTGAGGCCCTGTGTTCAACGCCTAGTACTGCAAAATGATAACAACAGCATCGGGCATAATAGTAATTATAGCAGGAACAGTAACAGCAGCAGAGGAAAACAAATCTGGAGATTGGAAGACAGTTCTAGAGAGAAAAGGAAAGGACAAGGGGAAAGAGAAGTCAGAAAAATTCTGAAAGATGGGATGTACAGAGGGTTATAAGTCATTGAGAACCCCCCAGAAAGGTTGAACAGCTAAAGAGAATTTTAAGTTTGGAGCTGCCCCACTTGAAAGTTTAAAGTGTCTCCCTTGAATGTAAACTTGGCTGGCCTGTGGGCGTTTCCCCTGCTGCAAAAATGAACAGTGAATACTTGCTTCCTGTTAGCCCTGTTTCCTGTGCCCAAACCTCTTAGAACACCTACTGCTTAAACAAGTGTGTAGTGAGCGGTGTCTGTAAAGCTTGGAGAAAGACGTGAGCTCACATGTGTGGAAGGCATCTGAAACCCTGCGGGATGGCATGAGTAGGCGACCCGGTGAGTTCATGGGGTTCTTTAAGGCGGCTCCTCCGCAAGGTTTGGGATCCGAGGTTAGAGGCAGGTCCCTCTTCCCGCTGCCTGAGGAGACAGTGGCAAGTCCTGCGCATCGCCCTTGTTCTGTCTGTTCAGCCCGTTCCTGTTGGCACATGTTCCTTGCACCCCGCTAGCCAGCAGTGACAGCTGCCACTGGGGCCGCTGAGCAGAGCCGTGGAAGTCACGCAATGCTGTGCACGCGATGCACAGCCCACGCACCTTTTACCAAACAAGGCAAAGTGCCGCTGGGAGAGGGGCCACAAAAGGACTCATTTACTGCATCAGCACAGGAAGGGAACCCTACTCTTCCCATCCCCGTCCTTTGTGGCACGCCCCACTCAGCCTTCCTGGAAGTCTCTACAATTCTCCAATGGCTTTCGGGTTTGTTCCTGCCCTAAGGACCTCACCCCCATAATTTGCAAAGCTGCCTGTCTTGAAATGGAGTTAGGATTTCTTTTTGTGCTGAAGAATCGTTTTATTTCTTTGATCTTTGTCCTTTCAAATTGAGCCCTCTTAGGCCTGCTGGTACTAAGGAGCAAGTGTTTTGAAGAGTCAGGTACCTATAACCGGCCTCTCCTGTTCCACACAAAGACACAAAGGCCCTGCCAGAGCTTTGAAACTAAACCCTTGGAGTCCTTCAGGCTGCACTTGTGCCTGTTATGTAAAAAGGGGAGGGAGGGGACAAAGAGTGTGGTTTTCCTTTTCTAATTACAATTGTTTGCATTTTCTGAGCTTTCTGAAACGATTGCACAGAGGCTCAGGGAGGTTATATAATTTGTCCAAGGTCACACAGCTAACAAACACTGCCTGGAAGTTGCCCAGAAACTTTGGATTGCTGGTGCATGGCTCTTTTGCTACAGCTGAGCTATCTCCAAAAAGGGAGACTAGGGGGCTGGGGATATAGCTCAGTGGAATAAGCGCCTGCCTAGCAAGCGCAGGGTCCTGAGTTCGATCCCCAGTACCGCCAAAAAAAAAAAAAAAAGGGAGACTAGCTGCTAGTCCTGGAGTAGAAAGAGGTCTTTCCGAAAGTGGAGACCCCTGTTACAATCCCTCAGCAGCCAGGAGCAGCAGCAACAGTATAGGAGCTAAACATCTCTATAGTGAAGAGAGGTCAGGTACTCCCTGAGAATCCTCCGCTCATGTCTGCCCCCTTCCTCCCCAGGTCGGCAATATAGTGAAGAGAGGTCAGGTACTCCCTGAGAATCCTCCGCTCATGTCTGCCCCCTTCCTCCCCAGGTCGGCACCCCTGCTGTATCTTGTGCTTTATGACTCTGCCCTTGTGGTGATAACTGATGGGACTAGCAATGGCCCCTTGATTCTAACTGGGCAGCTCCATGCCGCTACCCCTGACTGGAGAATAAGGCTACTCCAACTCGGCCTACCTAACTGGGTTCCCATGCTTGTGTAACTGAGGAAAAGAAAGAAAAATTAGTAATGATAATAAAAGATTTTGAGAAGTAAAAATTAACTACAGAAGTAAAAATTCTGCAGTCAAAAATATACCTCCTTGGCCCAACGTGGTGGCCCATGCCTGTAATCCCAGCGCTTGGAAGGCTGAAGCAGGAGGATTGCTGTGAGTTTGAAGCCATCCTGAACTCCTTAGAGACCCTGTCTCAATAGATAGATAGATAGATAGATAGATAGATAGATACATAATATATAAATAAATATTTTGGAAACCAGGAAGTATAGAATTCCCAAGGAACCGCCACAATGATCCCATCTGCCAGAGGCAGTTTGTGATTCACAGGCTTCCTGACTCATAGGATTCCTGGGGATTGTACCCCAAACTCCTTGAACTGCTGTCTGCTGAAGTCCTGGCCCTGTTCACCACTGAAATAATAACAATGGCCTCTCACGTCTTTCTGCCCTCCAAACTTCACACGAGCACCTCCCATTGCCAGAACACAGCCTGAATCTTGTCAGGAGTCTGGGAAATGTAGTTCTGAGGTTTCTAGCCTTCAAAACATAGGTGAAAGTATAGAAGAAAGTGAGAGTTCTTCTAAAATACCAACAATCTGGAGTGATCTACACTTTGCATCGTCAGTGACACTTGTATATGCTCTTCTACCCATGTTTAACTTCCAAACAACAATATTAATGGCAGATTAATGCTACTACTTAACACGATACAACTATCCCTCATATAAACGAAGGTGCCATTATGATCTGAATTGTGTTCCTTCAAAATTCATTTGCTGAAGCCCCGACTCCCCATATCTCAGGATGTGTACAGATATTCCCTATACACTAATGACCTACTCGTTTAGTGGCTGTTTGGATTTATGATGGGGGCACACTATTTAGACTTGCAGCTTGCTGCTCAGACTTACAATCCATCTTTGTTTTGCAGAGTCCTGTATATCTTGTTTATAGAACCTCAGCGTCTTTTTGTACAGGTCACCTTATTTATACAGTAATGTAATTTTTACTGATTCGGGGGCTGGGGATATAGCTCAGTGGAATAAGCACTTGCCTAGCAAGCGCAGGGTCCTGAGTTCGATCCCCAGTACCACAAAAAAAAAAAAAAAATTTTACTGATTGTACTGTATAGTACAGTCCTATAGTTTTATGTTATGTGATACAGTACTGCACATAAGTTATGCAAATAAAAGCGAAGTCATCCAGTTGTAGTTTCCTTTGACCATTTCTTTGTTATGCATTTTGTCCTGTACATAATTATATATAATTCCTCATTTGGCGACCAACTCACCTAGTCACAAAACTGGAACTCAGGTGTTAAACAAGAAATGTCTGTATTTGGAGATAGGGACTTTATGGAGGTAAGTTAAATCAAGGCTGTTAGGGTGGGCCCTAACCCGGTCTCGGGATTTTTCTTTTTTGTATCTGTTTTTTTGAGACAGAGTCTTGCTTTGTAGTTCAGGCTGGTCCTGAACTCTGAATGTAGCCTAGGCTGGCCTCAAACTCATGGTGATCTTCCTACCTCAGCCTCTCAAGTGCTGGGATTACAGGTTCATGCCGCCACACCTGGCTGAGTACATCTTTATATGAAGAAGAAATTTGGAAACAAAGGGAGACATCAGGAATGAGTGTTCACAGAGGAAAGGCCACATGAGGACATAACTAGAAAAAGGCCATACGCAAATCAAGAAGAGGCCTCAGGAGAAACCAGGTCTACGGACCCCTTGATCTCAGCCTGCAGGAACATAGGAGTCTGTTAAGCCGTCTGATCTGTGGCATTTTGTTATGATGACCTGCTAGGCTTTGAATGTGGTTTCGCCTCCCCAAATTTCAGGGTGAGGCATGCAGTGTTGGGAACGGAGGCAGGGTGGGGTTGGGCCATGAGAACGGAGCCCTGGTGAGCAGAGCAGTGCTGTCTTTGTGAGAGTAAGGTCTGCCTCCCAGCCGGGGCTACAAAGTGAGCTCAAGGCCAGCCTGAACTGCGCAGCGAGACCCTGTCTCAGAAAGACAAGAAAAAAAGAGAGAGAGAGTAAGATCCGTCTCTTCAGGGACTGGAGTAGCTACCACCAGAGCAGATCTCTGTAAAGCAAGGTTATCGCTGAGCTTTGTCTCTTCCACATGTGCCTGCTTGACCTTCCATGTTTTCCCCCATTTAGCCCTCAAAAGATCTTAAGCAGGTAGAGCTGCTTGATCTTGGACTTCCAACTTCTATGACCATGAACCAACATAAACCTCTTTTCAAAAAGTTACCCATCTTGGGTATTTTGTTATAGCAACAGATCAAAGACTGAGGCATAATGCTAGCAAACAATGACTAGTATGCTACCCCTCCCCCAAAAGGAAGACACAGTCTCACCAGTCACTATATCCTCAGGGTAGCATCAGTTCTTCTAGATGAGTCACAATCCTACCTCTGTCCTGCAAGTGAAGAACAAAAATCACAAAATTAACCTCTATGAACACCTCCTGTGTAGAACAGTGAAAAGGGGGAGAGGGAAAAATTTGCTTAATATATACAAATATACAGGCTGGGCATATAGTTCAATGGTAGGGTAGCAGAAAATGCCCTCTCTCCAGAAGCCAGTATACTTCAGTTTGTTCATTGCCTAAGTAATAATAGTTCCTGTTCCAGTTGCTCCTGTCTGTTAGAAACGGCTGGTCACTGTGATGCGCAGTGTATAAACCAATCCCCAGTTGGCAAGCCATTCGGCCTCTGTACTTCCTGCTTGCTTATCCCATCTAAGCCCTAGACCACCAGAGAATGGGGCCCGCTATTCTGGGAATGATCCCAATCGGTGCCCATCAATGTAAAATAAATCTGCCTCCAAATCTTTGGTATCGTTTCAGCATTTTTGCTTCCGTCTCAGTACAGCGCTTGCCTAGCATATACATGAGCCTGGATTTCATTCCTTGAGCTGTATAACGAAGTAAAAAAGACAAAGTGATAGTTAGAATAGTCTCTTATTTCTGTACGAGGTCACATGACCGTAGTCAGAAATGGTAACTTCTTCCATTCACCATTCCCTTTGTCTTCAGCCAGTGGCCGCTCTAATGGCGGTGACCTGCTATCCTAACCACCAGGAGTGTCATAAATGGCAGCACAGAAGTGCAGCAGCCTCTAGAGAGAGGACTTTTTTAAAATATAGGAAATATGACAGCTGTAGACAACGCTGATGTTGCAGAAAAGACAGTACTTTCAGAGGCAATGACCTTGACTAAGAGAGAAGAAGCAGATTCCAGCACAAGTAGAGAGATTGGCCTAAGATAGGGTCATATTCTGCTTCATCCAGTAAAACAGAAAGTAAGACAGGTCCAAGTGCTGTTGTACTATGTGGACTTTTTCCTCAGGACAATGGGGAATTGATAACTTTTTTTTTTTTAGCAAAAACACATACATTTACAAAATAACACAAGAACGATACAAGCAATACTGAAATTCACACAGGGTGATAGGAAATTAACAGTGGTTGTATTACATACTGATTTCTTCAAAGTAGTTACTCAGGAAAACAAATATAGACAAGATGGATCAAATGATTAATCATTAACTGTTCCTTTCAATAAAGCAATAGAAGTCACTAGTACAACTATGTTAGCTCTCCTGTGTATACATATGTACATAGCTTCCCCTTCTTTCTTTTCTCTTTTCTCTCATCCCAGTTGCTCTTTAATTTTGAGCATTTTCCTTTCTTTTCAAAATGTCTATCATACCTCCTAATTTTATTCACTTTTTCAGGTTCTTACACTAGTGAGATAAAAATGTTATTTACACATGTAGGTCTGATTTATTTCACTTATGAGTATGGTCTCCAGTTGTGACCATTTACTTACAAAAGCTTCGAGTTTATCTTTCCTTATAGCTGAATAATATGACATTATGTAAAAATACCACAACTTTTTTATCCATTCCTCAGTGGATGGACACTTAGGTTGCTTCCACAATTTAGCTATTACAAATTGTGCTGCTATAAACATGGGTGCACATATGTCAGAGTGATATGATGTTTTCAGATCTTCTGGGAAAATACCCAGAAGGGTAATAGCTGGGTTGAAGGAGACCTCTAGATCTAATTTGCTGAGGAATCTCCAAACTGACTTCCACAGTGATTTCATCAGTGTGCATTCCCATCAGCTGTGGAGAAGAGTTCCTATTTCTCCACAGCCTCACCAGTATTTGTTATTGGTTAATTTCTTAATGATAGCCATTCTTATTGGAATGAGATAAAATTTCAGTGTTGTTTTAATTTGCATTTCTCAAATGACTAATGATGTTGAACATTTTCTCGTGTATTTATTTGCCATTTGCATTTCTTTATCTGAAAAGTGTGTTCACCTCAGATGCCCATTTTGTACTGAGTCTTTGGATTTTGGGAGGCTGATATTTTTTAATTCTTTATATGTTCTAGATAGAAGTCCTTTGTCCGAGGGACAGTCCGCTAAAATTTTTTCCCAACTTGTGTGTTTTCTTTGTACTCTGCAGGTGATTTCTTTAGATGTGCAAAAAATTATCAGTAGGGTGAGATCTCAGTTATTGATTCTTTGAAGTATTTCCCATGCAGTTTGGTTTTTGTTCATGAACTCTCTGCCTACTCCCATGTCTTCAAGATGTTTACCTATGTTCTCTTCCAATAGATGTAGTGTCTCTTTTTTGATATTGAGATCTGTGATCCATTTTGACTTGAGTGTGGTGCATGGTGATAGATTTGGGTCTATTTTTAGTCATCAACAAGTGGCAAGCTGGTTTTTCCAGCACCATTTATTGAAGAGACTATCTTTCTTCCATTAAACTTGTTTGGCCCCTTTGTCAAAGATTAAATGGCTGAGTGAGGGGCTGGGGATATAGCTCAGTGGAATAAGCGCTTGCCCAGCAAGCGCAGGGTCCTGAGTTCGATCCCCAGTACCGCAAAAAAAAAAAAAAAAAAAAATGGCTGAGTGTGTTTGTGATTGTGACTGTTCCTGTATACAGCATATTGTTGGATTTTGTTTCTTAATCCAGTCTGCTAGTCCATTTCTTTTGACTGGTGAATTGAGGCCATTTACATTAATCATTATAACTGATATGTGTTGGCTTACCTTTGCCATGTTATTTACTTGCTGTTGGTTTCCTACTTTTTCTCTCTGTTTAATTGCTTGCTTTGCTTGAGGATTCCTTTCTATTGTTGTTCTTGAAATTGTGGTCATTTTTTTCCTCTGTTTAGAATATCTTTTAGTACTTTTTAGTACCCGATCTTTAGTAAGGTTGGTTTGGCATTCATGAAGTTCTTCAGTTGTTCTTTGTCATGGAAATATTTTATTCCTCCATTAAATTTGATAGTTTTTCAGGGTACATCAGTCTTGGTTGGAAGCTGTTTTGTCTTAGGACCTGTAATACCTCACTCCAAGCTATTCTCAATTGGATGGTTTGTGTTGAGAAATCTGCTGTGATTCTGATGGTCTTTCCTTTATAGGTGATCTGTTTCTTTTCTCTAGTAGCTTTTAGTATTCTATTCTTTTGCTGTATGTCTGGGATCTTATTATATTTCTGGGCATAGTTTTATTTTGGTTATGAGTAATTGGGGTTCTATATGCCTCACTTACCTGTACGTCAGAATCTTTTTCCATGCTTGGGAAATTTTCTGCTCTTATTTCTGCAAATATTCACTTTATGTCATTTGTGTTGCCTCCTGTTATTTCATTGACTCCTATTAGTTTTACATTATTTCTCTTTGCCTCATGATCTTGAATTGATCTTTCCTGGTTCCTTGTTAATTTTAAGAGATCCTTCCTTTTGTGATCATTAGTTGCCATGGTTTCTTCAAGACCTGAAATCCTGTCTTTGGCTTCATTCAAGCAGTTTTACCAGCTTTCAGTGGAAATTTTGATTTCCTGGATATCTCTTTGAGTCTGTTTCATGCATTCTAGTTTACTTCTATATTTTTCATTTAATGTTCCCATCAGTTTCCTATGCTCATATATATATATATATATATATATATATATATATATATATATATCTTCTTTAGATGTGCTGAGCAATTCTTTCATTATTGTTGTCATTTCATTTTTTACCTGAGAGATTATTTCTGATCTGATGTCTTCTATGGCCAGATGGAGTTGTTTCTTTGCTTCCATTGCAATCATTTCAGCAATTTCAGCTGTGTGTTTACCAAGTTCTCCTATGTGAATGTCTCCTGGACTTGTTCTGGGTGGGGTGGAGTTCTGAGATTGCATTTTAGTCCTTTGTCTTGTCATTTTTCTGTTGGAGGCAGAATGCTCAGTCTCCCTCTTCCCTGGCAGCTCAGCAAAGGTCACAAGTGTCCCTAGTTTTCCTGGTGGTCAGACTTGCCCCTCAGTGGCTGCCGAGGTGGGCTGCTCACTCTGGGGTCTTCTGGGGGTTGGTGGAGTATACCTAGTTCTCCCAGGCTCCACACTTGAACTGCAATGTCTGTGGTTTGCAGACTGCCTGATCAAGTGTCCCCAGGCAGCTTCTGAGCACATGTATGACCCAGATGTGGGCTGCACTGGTAGCATGATTGTAGACCACTTAGTCCTGTGTCCCCAAACAGTTCAGGGTGCAGGCAGAGTCCAGACATGAACTGCAGGGTCAGCAGTTTGTGGACCACCTGATTTGGTGTCTTGCTCATGGCACATGCAGGTGTCAAGCACGGACTGCACTGGTGGTGATTATGGACCTTCTGTTTCTGTGACCTCTAGGAAGTCAGGGGAGTGCAAAGCCCAGAGGCAAAACTGAAGTGTAAGCAACTCATGGACTGCCTGGTCTAATACCTCAGGCTGGGCAGGGCCCACAGGGATGGGCCAAAAATGAACCCTGGTGTTAGCTTTTTGTGGACCTTCTGAGCCAGTATCTCCTTGCTGTGCCAGGCGCACAGAAGGCAGAGACACAGACTAATGGCATCAAGATTGGTTCTCGCGATGCTCGGCCATGAATGATGATGTCAGTGGATCAAGGACCTCCTGATTCTGTGTCTCCAGGCAGCTCAGGACATGTGTAGGAGCCAGATGCAGGCTGCACTGATGGTGATTGAAGACCGCCTGTTTCTGTGACCTCTGGAAGGTCATGGAGTACACAAAGCCCAGATGCAAACCACAGTGTCAGCAGCTTATGGACCTTCATGGACTGCCTGATCTATTACCTCAGGAGTGCAGGGCACACGCAGGCACCCCAGGGTTAGTGGTTTGTGATCCTCTGAGCGAGTATCTCCTGGCTGTGCTGAGAGCATGATAACATGTTTTAAACAGAGGGAGCCTCATGGTCAGATCTGTGCTTAAGAAAAATCTTGAGCTTGGGATATGACTCAGTGGCAGAATGCTTGCCTGGCCTGTACAATCAGTCATAGATTTAATCTCCAGCGTGGAAAGAAGGAAAAAAGGAAAGAGATGGAGGAGGAGGGAGAGAAAGGGGAGGAGAAAGAGGAGGAGAGAGGAAGAGAGGGAGGGGAGGGGAGGGAAGAGGAGAGGAGAGGAGAGGAGAAGGGATGGGAGGGGACGGGACTGGAAGGGAAGGGAAGGGAAGGGAAGAGGGAAAAGGAGGAAAGGAAGGAAGGAAAAGAAAGAGACAGAGAAAGAAAGAAAGAAAGAGAGAGAGAGAGAGAGAAAGAAAGAAAGAAAGAAAGAAAGAAAGAAAGAAAGAAAGAAAGAAAGAAAGAAAGAAAAAAAATATAGTTATTATGTGGAAAGCAGATTTGAGCAGTCAAACTGGAGGACAAGGAGGCTGCTGGACTGCTCAGATCAAAAATGATAATGGACTAGACCAGGGAGAGGGCAGTGAGAGTGCAGGGAAGTAGCTAGATGTGAAAGATACCGAGGGTAATGAAATCAAGCTCAGATGCTTGCTTCAGCACCACACGTAATAAAATCAAGCACAGAGAGCTAAGTGTTTAGGTGATCTAGGATTTGGGCAGCCACAGCAAAGACTTTGGCTCTAACTGTAAGTGAAGTGGGGAACTGTTCTATCGCAGACAGGATGTGATCCAACTTACATTTTTGCTTTTGCTTTGTTCTGTTTTATCTTGAGACAGGGTCTCAGTCTGTTGTCCAGGCCGGGTTCTTGGCCTCCAAGTAGCTGAGATTGCAAGTGTGTGCCACCATGCTGGTTCTAACTCTGTATCCCGTGTGGTCAGTTATTTTTGTATGGTTTTAATTTACACTGAGTTTTCCAGAAACATCATTTCCATGTAATAGATGGAAGTGTGGGCTTTGTTTTGTTCCAAAAAGTCAGCAGCACGATGCTCCCTGCACTTGAGATGCCAGTGCAGTTTCGGCTGGTCTGGGCAGGTGCTTGGGCAGGTGCAGTGAGTCCAGAAGTGGCTGCAAGCATGAGATGCTGTCATCAAGGCTGCTGATGAAGTTGTGCACACTATCTACATGTTCAAAGATATAATTTCTATGCATGAGTCCTCTTTTTTCTCCTCATATCACATTTAAGAAATAAAAGGCTTTTTTTTTTTTTGAGACAGGGTCTCACTACATAGTCCAGGCTGGCCTCAAACTCCTGTCTCAGCCTCCTGAGTGTTGGTATTATAGGCGTGCACTACCACACCCGGCACAGTTAGGAAATAAAACTCTTTGAAATTATATCTGTAGATTGGTATGGGGCACGTTCTCCATTCGCTCCTGCAGATCCTCTCTGCTCCTCTGCACCCTGCTTCCTGCCCCAGGAGACTAATGATGGCGTCAACCACTCCCTCACCCAGTGGTTTCCAGCTGGATTCACTGAAGGGAGACACAGGGTGGCAGAGTCTCCTCAGCCCCTCCTCAGCCCTGGTTGGTTCCCCTAACTGTGCCCACATCACTGGCAGGGGTCCCTGCATCAAACTGGTCTGGGTCGGACACAGTCTGAGCGTGCCATCTGTTTCCTGCCAGGCCAGAACTAACACAGTAGTTATATTATCTCTGAATTTCATTTCAGAACAAGAAAGGGCCGAGTTACAGAAGATTTGTTATGAAAAGGGAGTCAACCCAGAATGTGGGACATTTTACATTATGACTGAGCTGGGTCTGCTATAAATCGATGACATGAAAAGATATGAAAGCAAAACGAGGAGACTGGCTGCAGATTGAAAAGGTTGGAAGGGGACACAAAGTGCAGCATGTGGGCCTTTGCTGAGCCTCTAGGTGAACAAACCCAACTCTGACAAGACATACCTGAGACAACTGGAAATGTGTAATTATGAACTGCTTATTAAATGACACCAAAGAACTATTTTAATTTCTGTTAGGTATGATGATGGCATTATGTGCATTTCTCTCTGTCTGTCCTCTCTCTCTCTCTCCCTCTCTCTCTGGTATAGCTCCAGCTGGGCTCCAGCTCATGGTGATTCTCTGACTCTCCTGCCTCAGCCTCCCAAGTGCTGGGATTTCAGGCATGTGTCACCACACCTGGCTACCCATGTGTTTAAGAAACTCATATTAAAGTGTGTAGGAATGAAATGACATGATGCCCGAGACTTGCTTTACAATGCTTTGGCAAAGAAAAAGAGAAAAATGAGGGAGAGACAAAGGAAATAGGAGAAATTTGGTTAAATACTGAGTACATATTAAGATATGAGGGGATACATTGTACTGTTTACTTTTGTACATTTGCATGAAATTCTTTATAGCAAAAAAACTTTAGAAAAAACAGTTTAGGAAATGGGTTAGAGATGTGGCTAAATAGTAGACTGTTTACCTAGCATGTGACATCCCCAGCATGGCAAAAAGCAGGGACAAAATGAATTTGAGGTAGATCACACACCTACATGTAAAAACTGCAAAAATCAACTTTTAAATAAAACATGAGAAAATAATTTTTTATGTTAAGATAGTTAAAACATTTTTGAGATGGTGTCTAATTATGTAACAGAAGCGCTGGCTGTGAACTTGCAATCCACCTGCCTCAGCCTCCTGAGTGCTGGGGTTACAGGCATGTGTATTTGATTGTTTTTACAGTGCACATGTACTACTTTTATAATTAAACAATAAAAACCCTTTTAAATGATTTTTTTAAAGCAGAGAACAAATCACAGTGGATCATAAAATGGAAGTTCAACCTTGGGGACAGGTCACTGCTGGGCCCAGAGACCCCATGTGGTCACTGGGTACTAACCCACAGTCATGCGCCAACCTTGGTCCTCACCTCCAAGGTGACCTCGAACTCTTGCTGGTGCTCAAACTGTTTCTTAACTGGGTCATAAAATACACTAAACTATTCAAACAAAAATTGATAAATTTGTCTTTATTTTTAAAATCTGACCATTAAAAGGCATCATTAAGGGAGCAAATAGACTGACAAATAGAGTCATAAAAAATTCACATTCAGAATATACAAAGAACAGCTACTTATCAATAAAAGACAAACATACAATTGAAAATGAGCAAAATGTAAAAAGGTGTTTCAGAAGACAGGATATTCAAATGGCCAGTGAATATTCAAAATGGAAAAGTGCAGTGGGCGTGGTGGTGCACACCTGTAATCCCAGCACTTGGGAGGCTGAGGCAGGAGGATCTTTGCAAGTTCGAGACCAGCCTGGGCTACAAAGTGAGCTCAAGGCCAGTCTGAACTGCATAGTGATGGAGGTGGGGATATAGCTCAGTGGAATAAGCGCCTGCCTAGCAAGTGCAGGGTCCTGAGTTCAATCCCCAGTACCGCCAAAAAAAAAAAAAACAATGAACTGCATAGTGAGACCCTGTCTCAAAAAGACAAAAAAAAAAACAAAGAAAATGCTTAAAATAATATCAAAGAACTATGAATTAAAAACACAAGGAAATTCTATGGACATTTAGCAGGATGACTAAATTGTTTTTGCAAACTGTCATTATCAAGGGTTGCAAGGGCTGCTGAGGGTGGGGAATTCCTGGAAGCCTCATATATTATTAACTGACAGCTCCTCAGGAAGCTGAACATATATATAAACTGGCAATCCAGACATTTAAGAGGGATTACAGTAATTCACCCATCCATCAAAGTACAAGTATGTGGGTTAGTACTTGTGTATTATCTTGTATATGTTATATCACAAAAAAAAGTAAAAATTAGGTGGGTTTTTATTTTAACTATAGAAGCAAAATTAGGATGGGTGTGTAATTCGACAATAGAGCACTTGCCTGGCATGCTCAGAGGTCCTGAGTCCATAGGGAAAGTGGGGGCAAAGGCACAAGAACTGAGAATTAAGAGCACAAGGAAGTGCTATGGACAGGCATGACTGGAGGACTGGACGCCTTGGTCCTTCTTTCAAGGGACCTGTTCTATCTTCAGTGCTTGCCAGGTCTTCTCAGGGGTGGAGGAGGCTTTCAGTGCAGGTGCTAAGGGGTAGACCTGGGGTTCATGGAACAAGCCACAAGAAAACAGATTCCATGACAGACACCCACATCTGCAGAAATAAAACAGACTGCCCGAAGCCAGAATGAGCTGTCTGCCAAAGGCAGGTGCCAGCAGAAAGCAGTGAAACATGTGGGGGTCCACCCAATGGGTGCAGGCTGGCTTAAACAATCCAGGACTCTCCCTGCTGCCACCAAGTTCCTCAAGGAATAGCAGAGACAGCGCCCGGGCTCTCCTCCACCCCTATGGTCCCCGTGTGCTACCAAAATGCAACCGTTTTAAGCCAGCAGCAGCAGGGAAGCCAGCTCTGGAGTCAAGGTCAGGATGGGAGTGAAGGGGGAGAGGAGGCCACAGGACAAAAGTCTTGGTTCTTAGGCCTGACAAGCTGGGCTGGTGGTGGTGCCCGCAGTAATGCCAGCACTCTGGTAGGCTGAGGCACAGGCATCCTAGATTTCAGTTCCACCGGGGCAAATTAGTGAGACTCCATCTCAAAATGAAAAGGGATGGGGCTGTAGCTCAGTGAGAAGCCCTGGGTTCAGCCTCCAGTACCATACAGAGAAAGAAGAAAGAAGGAAATGAAAGAAAGGAAGGGACAGAAAGAAACAAAGAAAGAAAAGGAAAGGAAAGGAAGGAAGGGAGGGAGGGAGGGAGGGAGGAAGGAAGGAGAAAAGAAAGAAAGAAAGAAAGAAAGAAAGAAAGAAAGAAAGAAAGAAAGAAAGAAAGAAAGAAAGAAAGAAAGAAAGAAAGAAAGAAAGAAAAAGAAAGGAAGGAAGGAAGGATGAAAGAAAAAGGAAAGAAGGAAAAGAAAGAAGAAAGAAAACTGACAAATTTGATGCAAAATCAAAAATTTGGTGGGGAAAAAAATCAGCTAACTCTGAGCAGGGACTCAGACCTATATTCTTTCTCTTTCTGTCTCTAGCTTGCTGTATGACTTCATGTGATTCCCTTGCCCTCTCTGAGCCTGGGGCCAGGCTAGGTGGTTCTCGTGGCATCTTCTGAAGCTGTGTGGGAGTTAGGGGGAGGAAGGTAGTGGGAAGAGCACTGACCGATGTGACTAAAGTGACACACGGAGGTAAGGGAGACTCCAGGTCCCATTCTCCATCCCTCATGAACGACCATGAGGGTAAACATCCCAGTCCCTCCTGCTTCTCTGATCTCAGGTCTCCAAAGTGAAGGAATTCAACTCCCCACTCTGAGCTGAACAGAGGTCACGTTACATCCCATCCCCGTGCTTGTGTACCATCCAGAAATCTATAATCATGAGGCCCAGTGACCATAGCTACAATCCACAACTCTCAACCATTGTTCAGCTCATTCTTAACAAACAAATCACAACTCCCGGTATGTTCCCAAGCCCTGTCCCTGGCAGGTGGCCACAACTCCTTTGTACTGAAGGCTCCCCCTCAAAAGTTCCATTGTGACTTTTTTCTTTCGCAATCCTCTTCCCCCACGAACCTTCAAAAGACCTCATCGCCTGCACAAGGGCAGCTGGTCTGGTCTCAGTGTCCCAGTGGTCCTCTCAGCTCTGTTCTGAAATGAACCTGTCCTGTTAAGCTCATACCTCTGTTTCTTTTCCTCCTTTCCTAACATGAAGAATATCCCAGATGCTTTTCAAGCCACCCAGGCCGGTCTGGATCACCTTGGGCCAAGACCCTGTGTCCACCCCATCCCAGAACACCTTCAACAGGATTTCTGCCAGCCACCTTTCCCGCACGGTGAGCAGTCAGGGCTCACCCTGGGACGGGCCTCACTAAGGCTAGGGCCTCACCCAGGAAAGGACCTTAGACCAAGCACTCGGGACTTTCTTGATTGCCTTGGAGCTATAAGCCCCACCCTGCTCTGCCCAGATGCCCTGGGGCAATGAAGGGAGAGGTTCTGGACAGGGCTGGACACCCAGGCCTAGACCAGGCTCCCCACCCTCCTGGTCACACTGCTGTTTTTCCTTCTCTATCTTCTCTACCTTGAGGTTTCCTTCCCACATTTAGTATGACTGTCCTGTGCCAGGCACTGAGTTGTACCCTAGAGACACAAAGATCTGTAATTTAAGGTGGGCGCTGCCCTGAGGAGCTCACTGCATGGTGAAAGATGCACATGGAGTTGGTTCTCATTATTTGCCGTGGTTTTATGGGTCACCATGAACAGCTGAAATCGAAAATACTAGGTCATAGTTCCTGGGGAAATAAAGGGTAGATTCCCATAAGCCTCTGATCACCTTTTTGTCAAATGATCAATATATAACTTTGCTTTATGTATGCTTCTATTTTAAGACACTTTACAGGTATTGAATAGGTATTCTTGGTGCATTAACATTGAACTCCTGGTCAGTAGTCCTGTGACTCTGCCCAGCTCATTTAACACACGGATCTTATTGCAACACATCGCAGCCCTGCTGGGCTGAGGCACAGTACTCAGCTCTCGGACACAGCTGTGTACTTTAGGGCTACTGCAAGTAGTGAAATCACCAAGAAAAAGCGCTAAGATGCAAAAAAAAACAAAAAACAAAAAACCCAAACACCACAGCACTAAATAGACTGCCAAAAGGACACCTGTTAACATTGTGGAAAAAGAACGAAAAAGAAGGCAGGATGTCCCTTGTTCAGTCTCAGCCGGGAATGTGCACACCAGACAACTCAGAACTTTTGCTGCTCTATGAATATCCATGAGTGACGGCAAATATTGATCATGGGGTTACAGATAAATTTTAGCTAATAATTGAATTCTCAAAAGCTGAGAATCTGAGGAGGAATCTTATACTGCACTGAGGACCCTGGAAGAATCTCTGACCCAGACTGGAAGAATCAAGTCCATCCTGAAGAGATGGCACTTTGGCTGTGTCCCAAAATACAGGGAGGTCCAGGCAGGAGGTCTGTGACCAAAATTTAAGTCATGAGGTTTGACAACAAGCTTTTTCTTTCCTGTTCTAGATGCTTTGGTTGCCCTCATAAATGAGGTCTTCTCTTTGGCCACGTCTTCTAACTCAGTACAGAATAACAGAACTGTCTGCAATGAAACCTGTAATCCCAGGACTCTGGAGGCTGACGCAGGAGGAACACCAAAAGTTCAAGACCAGTCTGGGCTACATAGTGAGCTCAAGGCCAGCCTGGTATATAGCAAGACTCCATCCCCCCCCCCCGAGAAAAAGCCAAATTAGAACCCTAGACGACACCCTCGAGCCCCGTCCGCACTCATCCCTGCACCATCTCCAGCCTGACCACTAGGCCAGTCAGTCCTCTTCTTGCTCTCTCAGTCACCAACACTGGCAATATTTCTATGGCCCTTTACTCTTGGACCACTGCAGGAGCAGGCTCTGCAGCCGCCTTCCGTCTTCCACTCTCTCCTCCCTCAACTCTTCTCCCACAGAGCAGCCCATACCATTCTTTGAAGCTTAGACTGTGAATGGTTCCCCTCTGCTCCTAGGGTAAGAGCCAGAATGACCACAGGGCCCAAAAGCTATGTGTGCGTCATGCTCCTCCCGGCCTTGGTGCTCAGCCACACCTGCCCGTTTCCCCTCTTTACCTGCGTTGCTGCCTCTCCCTGGCCTGGACTGGAGCCCATGCTGCTCCTCCTCCCCGACAGACAGTCTTGCTCCCCTCTGCTCTGCCTGGCTAACTCCTTTCTTCCAGCTTCCAGCCAGGGGCTCTCAACCTAATCTGATTCCTCTTCCCCCAGCCCTCAGGACAGCATGTTCACTCAGTTAATATCAGTTTTTCCAGACAAGGGAAAAGCTCATAAAGGCAGACTCTGCTGTGTGCCCCACACTTAGAACAAGGCCTGCCACAAAGGGAGAACTCACTATTTTGTTGAATAAACTAGTGTTCCACCCATGGAGAGCTAATGCATAAACAGCTTGGGTAGCTACTCCATCTGATCCTGAAGGATGCCAGACTGGGAGGGTTACATTTTATAGATGGGAAGCTCGCACAGTGCCACCCCATCCTGCGCCCCCGGCAATCTCAGAAACTGTTGTAAAGAAGACCCTCTGAGTATTCTCTCCAGTGCAAATTTTACCCCTCTCTAGTAAATTCTCCATGCAGTCAGAGAAATATTTTTTAAATGTAAGTCACTTCTCTAGTTAAACATCTTCCAATGGCTTTTTGGCTGCTGTCAAATAAAATTCAAATTCACAAGTGGGCTACAGGCCTTGGCAGCCCTGACTACTCTGCACCTCCCACCCCAGCTTGCACACTGCCCTCTGGGTGCTCAGGCCCCTGTCTGTCCTCCGGATACACCAAGCTTCCTGCAGCGCAGGGCGGCACTCACTGTCTCCTTTCCCTGCAAGCTTTCCCCGAGCTCTTTGAACATCTGGCCAATTCTCCTCCCCCATGATTCAAGCCAATGTCACGTTCTCAGAACATTCTTTCCTGAGCAACTGACATAGAGTAGCTTCGGGACAGTTCTTTTTCACATCACTTTTCAGAGCGAATATAAATCAGAAGTCCTTGTCTGTCATTGGTATCCACCAAGAAAGTAACCTCTGTGTTGTTCACTTTTTCCTCAGAGCCTAGCGGGAGACTTACTGTAAATACCTGTTCGGATCAGGGCAACAACGTCCTCATCAATGACTGAATTGTCTTCTTTGCAATGTTGAGGGCTTGTCCCCTTCTCCCAGCAGGTGGCGCCAGAGCCACACCTGGTCTGGAGAGGTGATGCGTGGTATGTGCCTTGACTGAGAGCTAGGACCTAGTGAAGAGGAACAGACAAGGTCTGCGGTGGTAAAACTGGGACCAAGGACGGGGGAATAAGATGGCTTTGCTCTCAGAGGATGACAATGAACTGTCCAGAGGGGCTGGAGTAGCCAGCAACACAAGGCATTTCTGGGATCCCAGACTGCTTGCCCTCTCCCCGCAAGCTCAAGTCCCTCCCCAAGAACTCAGCAGGGGCCTCTGAACAGGAGAGCAGTGAAACCGGTGAGGGAAGGCTTTTCTTTTGCTTTCACTCTCGCTGACTCTGTCTCTTTTTTTTAGTGCATAGTATGTAGCTACATTTATTGAAAATCATGGGACAGTAGCAGGAATAGAGGGAGAAGGGACAGGAGAAAAAAAGGTGAAGGAAAAGGGCACTCGAGGGCTGGGGATATAGCTCAGTGGAATAAGCACTTGCCTAGCAATCGCAGGGTCCTGAGTTCGATCCCCAGTACCGCAAAAAAAAAAAAAAAAGGGCACTCGAGGGCGAAGGGAGAAAAACAAATGGGCTTTTTTTCCTTTTGTAACAAGATCTCTCTAAGTAGCCCAGCCCACCCTCGAACTTGAGATTCTTCTGCCTCAGCGCCCTGCGTACTGTACTGGAATTCACAGGTGTGTGCCCCTAAGCCCGGCAAGGTAAGGATTTTCCATCTTAATCCTCGTAGAACATTTGGGGAAAACAGGCCCAAAGAGAAGCATCTGAGGGGGTCAGGAGGAACAGGGTCTGCTCCTGACGCAAGCCCTCCCCAGTCATAACTCACACTCATTCAGCCCCATGCCAGCTTCACCCGGCCGTGCCTGGCCGTGTGTGGGACACAGTGAGGAGGAGGGCTGGGACTCTCTCAGATCTGGCCCAAGGGGCAGATGGGCAGGAGCCACTGAGAGCATTGCTGGGGCGCAGACATGTTGGACAAGTGCCCACAGGTGCAGCTGAGGCAGGTATGTATTCCAGGGTTAGGCGAGTGGCCTGCAAGAAGGGCTGCATCTGGGTCCAGGGCTGGGGGCGTCAGCAGGAGCTTGGACTCCTTCCTGAAAGCAACAGAGACTCCCAGAAGGGTTTGTGTGCAAGAGAGCTACTCGGGTGTCTCGGAGAGTCTGGAAAGGCAATGTGAGGAGATCCAGCTGGAGACAAAGAGATCAGTCAGGATGGTTGTACCAGCAACCATCCAGCTGAGAGAAGCTAAAACCTGAGAAGTAATTGTAGAAATGGGAAAAAAGCAAATTGTGTGGCTTAGGAAATTGAAATATATCTTTTTTTTTTTCCAGTTATAGGAACTCGACCCAGGGTCTCATGCATCCTAGACAAGCACTCTGCTACGGAGCTAGGCCTTCAGCCCTAAAGTACTTGTTCTTAAAGAACAGGACTTGGTTAGGGGTCAGGCTGGGGGAAGTGCTGAGTGCCTCGGTTCTCTAGCTGACCAGACCAGACCAGCCCCAGGCTCCCACCTTCCCCAGAAAGCTTCTGACCAGAGGTGATAGCCACAAAGGCAGCGAAACTAGTTCTCAGGGGCCAAACTACTGGTGCCCTTAGCAGCCCTAGAGCCATGGGAAAGGGCTCAGGCCCTGGAGCCGAACAGCTTGGACTCATGTATCCAGTTCTCCATTGCCTAGTGACCTCCGGCAGGTTACTTCATTGCTGTGTCTGGGTTTTCTCATCTGTAAAAAGAGGCCAACAGAAGCCGCCACCTAGGAAGTAGTGGAGGCTAAGTGGGTTAGCATTTACAGACACACACAACAGTGCCTGTTGGTAACACTTCATGGCATCTATGTAAGTGTGACTTGGTAGAACTTCCATCAGTTACAGTGGAGCCCTCTCCCACCTAAAATGGAACCCCACCTCCAAGGTAAAAACCAAGTCTGAAGTCAAATGTGGTGGCATATGCCTGTTACCCCAGCACTCAGGAGGTTGAGGCAGGAAGGTCACTATGAATTTGTCAGCCTGGGCTGCATATTGAGTTCAAGTCGATCCTGAACTACCTACCAAAAAAATATATATGAATATTCTTAACATCTCTTTGGACTTAATTGTAAAATAATGAAGTTCAACTAGCTCCTCCTGATCCTGCAGCTCTGTTTTCCTATGACTTTGGAGGCTGGCCTCAGCATGAGACCCAAGTGTGACTTGAACTGGACTATGGTGGGAGTATTTGTACCACAAAAGTGGGGTGAGTGCCCTAGTTCTTTCCCAGCCACCTAGTGGGCTTCTTCCTATGACACTCACAGCCAGCAGGCACACTATCACCCTTCAACACTGGAGGCTCCAGTTGTGAGCAAAGAATAATAGGTCTCCTGGGACACGCTGGGTTCCCAGTCAGCTATGCCTCGCAGGTTCAGGCACATACAGGTTGGGCAGAGCAAGTGTCTGCTGGTCCCTCAGTCATTCCAGACACCGGGGAGAGGAGAATGGTGGCTTAGGGAGTCTCTTGGAGCTGGGATAGAGTTCCAAGTAGACCACTTTTTCCTTTTTTATTTAAGACAGGGTCTTACTATGTAGTCCATGCTGGCCTCAGATTCTTGGCAATCCTCTTGCCTCAGCCTCTTGAGTTCTGGGATCATAGGTGTGCACCACCACACCAGACTGAGTTAGAGCAGTCTTGGCTGTGTGACTTTAGCCATGGCCCTCTATCACCCGACCTTAGTTTTCTTCTTATCTTTAAAACAGGGGCAGCCCTGAACTGGCACAATGGTTGCAAGGGTTAAGTGAACATTTCTACCAAGGGCACGCCCAGCTTCCGCAAGGTGCCTGGTACAGAGTGGGTGCTCGGTAAACGTTAACCAAGGCTGTTGTTGTCGCCTAGACGGTCTCCTCGCCTGGGGCATGGTGGACCCTCTCACTATCTGAGTCTTGGCACCAGAAGGCTCAGCGAGGGGCTGAGGACACAGACAGAAACAGGCATTTTCCAGCTTTTATGAAAATTAATAACATTAATAGTTCACAGACATATACATACACATATCGCTCTGTACACACACGGTCATTAAGTTATTAATTAGTCTCTGTATAAAAAGTGTCTATGCTAGTGTTCTGGGCTGGGCCCAATCAGTCCTTGGCATATTCACAGTAGTAGCCCAGGGCTTGTCCACAAGAGCAGGCAGAGGGGAGGCGGGAGGCTGCAGCACAGGCAGCCCCCCGGAGCACAGGAGTGAGTGTCCCGGGCTGCGCATGCTCTGGTCTTTGGTCTCTGTCTTGGCACCTGGAGAACAGCTGCTCAGCAGGTGGGCAGAGGTCCTGATCCTTGTGTGGACTGGTGACACAGCCTTCTGTGTGTGGCTTCCAGAGGCACAGTGGGCCCTAGAGGATGCTGGCCAGCTCTGTGGAGTCTGTGTCAGAGCAGCCTGAGCTGCTGGCTTCATCCCTGCAAGAGCCAGAAAGAAGGAGTTGGGACAAGTGCTGGGGGGAGCAGCCTTACCCCGGCACCACGGCAGCTGGGCCCTGTTGGACTCTTCTGAGCTACAGGACAGTTGGCTCACTCTCTTTTAGCCAGGACCTGCTGTTGCTGTTGACTGTTCTTGCTGCACCTCAAACCCTTGAGCTACACTCTGGCATAGGCTGGCTGATAGGCTGCCATGACTCATCTGGCCCTGCCCTACAGTTCTAGGTCACACCCAAGCTCTCCAAAGGCAGCAAGGCAGTGGCGGAGGCCACAGGCAGCAGCGAGAGTCTTGCGCAGGGCTCAAAGCCCAGTTCTGCCCTTTATCCCAAGGCTGGTCACTGTTCTGAGATAAACTTCAGTTTCTTCACTGGCAGAACAGGAATCATAAGAATCTCAGACACACAGGATTACTGGAAGGTCGCATATGGAAAACTGTAAACACCTGGTCCCAAGACATAAGCTCCTTGAGGGCAGGGATTTTTGTTTTGCTCACAAGTGCAATGCAGGCAGTGGTAGGGACCAGTAAGTATTTGTTAAGTGAATGGATGCAGAGCCATTTGGCACAGGACCTGGTGCAAACTCAGTGTGCATTGGGAAGGTGTGCGGGAGGTAAGACTGGACTTGGCCCCAGGAGGCACAAGGGGCTGCTGAGCCCGGGCCCCACCCCTCCCTGTTCTCACCGCAGAGCCTGCAGGGCCTTCTTGTTCTGCCGCCGCTTCTCCTCGTCAATAGGGTATAGCTTGAAGAGCAGCAGACCCAGCAGGATGAGGGCTATGGGTGTCAGGGCCACCAGCATCTTCAGCGTGAACTTGACATGTGCTGGCTGGGAGCAACCCCGAGGCCGGTACCCAGCAAAGCTGTGGAAATCCGGCCAGAAAAGGAGGTGAGTGGTTGTCGGGCGCCTACGGCTCGGCCCTGCCCTGGGCTGCCCCAGACCCCTGCTCCACTCACTCGAGACTGAGGGTGGAGATGCCCAGCGAGACTCCCGAGGCGAACTTGGTGAAGAAGACGTAGAAGGAGAAGAAGATGGGCTCTGTGCCGGGGGAGTGGGGGTGCTGCAGGCGGAAGTCATCGATGACATCAGGCAGCATGGACCTGTGCAGAGCGGGCAGTGGCTGCCATAAGGACCCTGGCACCACCCAGCCCCCAGGCACCTCAGTGTCAACAGGCAGGAGAGGCCCTCGGGGAGTCGGCAGCGCCATGGCCCACAGCTCAGAGTAAGAAAAGAAAGACAAAGGGGTCCCAGTCCAGGTGCCTAGCTCAGCAAGCAGCACACAGGCTGCCCCATGTTGCCGTGCTGATGAGGGGTGCTTGCACAGTTCATGCCCTGTACAACTCTCTAAGCACATGCCCCTGCCCTCAACTTGAACCCAAAGAATGGCCTACAGAAGTCCCCAAGGAACTCACCCCAAGGAGCTCTGGGGCTAGAGGGTAGATGACTGGGGACTATGCTCAGGTGATCCTGGATGTACTTACCAGGGTAGGAGGAAGGCTGCTGCTACACTGATGCCAGCTGCTATAGCCACCACGTATGTAACGATTAAGCTTCTCTCTATGAGCGCCACCAAAATGAGAAACGGCACTGCTGACTGGAGAGGGGGTGCGGAAACGTGGCTCAGCTGGGAGGTTGCCGGCAGGAACCCACCTCACCCCGGGAGCCACCGCCGAGCTCACTCACTGAGATCCCAATGTACACAGCAGTCTTCTTGCCAAAGCGGGTCAGAAACCACTGCCAGAGGGGAATGGTGAACGTGGCTGAGAGCTGTGGGTGGATAAAGGGTGAGCAACAGAACCCTTCCTGGCCTTCCCAAGACCCCCAAAGGTGTTTCCAGCCCTGCTGGGGGCAGCCAGAGGGCACTGTCTGGGCAGTGAGAAAGTGACAGGCAGGTGTGTGGCCCTTCTACCTTCTCGTAACTGAGCACAAGACCACAAAGTACACGGCGGCCACAAAGTGCATGGCGGCCACACCTTTGCTTCTGCTGTGTCTCTGACACGCACTCCCAAACACCTTCATCTTTCTTTTTGTGAGTTTGTCATACCAGGAATTGAACCCAGAGCCTTTACACTAGCTACATCCCCACTCCTTTGTTATTTTTTATTTTGAGACAGGTTTTTGCTAGTTGCTAAATTGCCCATGCTGGGCTTAAACTTATGATCCTCTTGCCTCAGCCTCCCAGAGTGCTATGTAACACTGTGCCTCGCTCCCAGACTCCTTCTTTTACAACCCTACCTAAGCCAAACACCCTGGGAAGCCTCCTCTACCCCTTCATCTAGGGGCAGTCAGGAACATGCTCTAAGTGTCCAGAGAGCCACCCCACAGCCCGTGCCGCATGAGCACACCCACACTCACCATGATGGCCAGGAGTAGATTCTGGAACTCATTGCGGAAGCCCAGGGTGTAAGTACAAAACAGGGCAAAGTTCCCTTCCACCAGCTGGGGGATGCGGCAGGCAGGGAAGGAAGGAGATGGTGTTGGGGCTATGCCTCCCCAAGACACCTCTCAATGCTCCGGAGACCTCTGCTCGCCCTCCCCATGCCACCTGTCCCTCCGCTCCACCTCACCACGAGTCCTCTCCAAATCCCTCCCTCTCGGGCTGGACACACCACTCACCATGAATGCCAGGGAGGTGAAAAGGAAAGCAGAAATGAGCTTGACGTAAGGGCCATGGCTCATGACCAGCCGAAGGCCCCGGAAGAAGGGCACCGGCTCAGCCTGCTGGGTCTCGCAGGGCTCTGGAAAGCAGGGGTGATGGTGAGCAGGGAGCAGAGGGCCAGGCGGAAAGACACCACCACCCTGTGCTGGGGCCTGTACCTCATCCCCAGACCCCTTTTACCTCTCCGCTCCCGCACACCCAGGGTCAGAACGACAGCGCAGACCACGTAGATGGAGGCAATGACCCCCGCTGCCAGCAGGTACGCATTTTGCTATAAAGGAGGCGGAGGTGACAGAGTCAGCCTGGCCTCTTCCCATCAGCCCCACTCAACCATCTGCAGCCGGTCCCTTCTCTGGAGGGCTCACTATCTCCACCTGTGGAACCAGAGAATCATCCTGCCTCTACTGATGCTTCCCAAGGCTGAGTAAAGTTCGGATGTACAAAATGTCAAAACCAGGGGTGTCTGAGAGTCCACAGTTCAAATCTGTGCAATTTACCAGCGCGATGGCTCTTGAGGCAAATCATTGTCTCTCTAGGCTTCAGTTTCATCAGCATAGCAAGCGACTATGTATATCAAATGCCCAACAATTAAGGAACATGAGGCCAGGCGTGGGAGTGCATGCCTATAATCCCCGCACTCAAGAGGCTGAGGCAGGAGAAGTGCCAAGATCTTGAGGCCAGACTGGGCTACATAGTGAGTTCAAGGCCAGCCTGAACTACATAGTGAGACCCTGTCTCAAAAAAAAGAAAAAAAATTAAGAAACATGAGCTCTGGATTGTATTTAGAGGATGACTGTAAGGCACACCACTGTCCCTCGTCTCCCCAGACTCAGACCCTGCCAGGGGAGGGCCTCACCGTTTGTCTGAGTGAGGAGATGCTGTGCGTGCGGTTGCCACTTTCCCAGGCCAATGCAGAGTCACTGGGGTCCTGGAGACAAGGCGCATTCGCTTGGCCTACGATTTGTCCCTGGATCGCTGTGCCCAGCACTGTGCCCAGAACCTCCACGGTCATCCCTGGGTAGAGAAAAGGTCTTTCAGGGGAACCTCGTGGCTTACGGGCCCAGGGAGGAAGCCCAGATAGATGGGGCCCTGCTCCAGCTCCAGGTTTGGTGGGTGGCGGAGGCAAGTGTCACCTTGGCCAATATTCATGGCCTCTCTGTGTGACCTCAGGTTAGTCCTTGCATCATTCTGTGTCTCACCTGAGCAATAAGGGGACCAAGTTATTTCTAAGAGAGTTTCATGAACTAGAGCTTAGTGAAAGAGCACCTGCTCAGTACACACATAGCCCTGGTTTCAAACCCCCACACCTCACATACACAAAAAGCTTTCACACCCACAGCTAAGAGCAAAGTGGGGAGCTGGGCCTGCAAGGGATGGAGCAAGGCAAGGTAGAGGGCACAGGAGCAGCGGGGAGGGAGACTTACGGTAGGCAGTGGCGGAGTCTCGCTCGCTCTGCTCAGTGCTGATGAACATGGTAAGCGCCGAGTAGGGAACATGGAAGCACTGGCATGGAAGAGAGGCGCTCGGCCAGTTAGTGGACAGACAGACACCAAAACGCCAGGGCCTGCCCCTGCCCCAGCTCCAGCCCAAGAGTATGGAGAAGAGGGGCCCACACTCACCGTGACCAGTGTCTCAAAGAGGCAATAGAAAATCAGGTACCAAAGGGCCTGGCCCCGTGGGAAGTCGGGCACGAACCAGATGAGGAAGTAGGCGACAACGGCCAGCGGTGTGGAGAAGATGATCCTGAGGGAGGGGAAGTCTGAACGGAGGCCAGAACCCCAGCAGCCCAGCTGAGCCAGAGGTCCAGCTCTGCTCCCTGGGTTCCCACTGGAAGGAAGTTCCCTCTCCTGAGTCCACCCACCCCAGGGCCTCTGGGAAGACTGATAGCCAAGCCCAGAAGGACACTCTGGGACTGGTCCCCATCCTATGTGGAGTGTGAGCAGCTCAGCGTGGAGTCTCACCCCCATCTCCCCAGGAGCAGGGGCTTCTTCTGGGCTGGGAGACCTGAGTAGAGGACAAGACCTCAGGGCAAGCAGGCAGGGAGAAGGGGCAACCTGGCCTCTGTTTTCACACGTGCACACACAAGCTGGGCTGGGCTGGGGAAGGCCAACTCCAGGTAAGGCAGATGGAGGAATCAGGTGGAGGACTGGGCCTAGTGATGCAACTTTGAGGGGCAAAGGCCTGCCATCTGCACGTGAGCCCCGCCCCCTACACGTGAGCCCCGCCCCCCACAACGGGTGGGCCTCAGGCTGATGGACACCTCAGCTTCAGCAGAGAAAGCAGCAGAGGGTGAAGGTTGAGAGAGCCAAGTCTCACTCTTCCAGCTAACCATAAAAACTTAGGCTTGGACAAGTTATTTAACTTCTGTGACTCACTTCCTTCTGCATAAAATAACAATAAAAACTAGCACATGCCTTACATTCAATATTTGCTCAGATATTTATTATGTCCCCATTGTGTGCTGGGCAACATTCTAATTGCTTAGGATGTATCAGTGAACCAAAAGGACAAAAGAAAGAGCAGGAAAAAAAGAACAAAAACATCGTCCTTGCAGGATTTACATTCTAGTCGGCTACCAGCAAAAATAAACATAGTTTAAAATGATATATACTCAGCTTTAAGAAGGAATGAACTTCTGACCCATGCTACAGCAGAGATGAACCTTGAAGACATTAGGCTCAGTGAGATAAGTTTGTCACAAAATAGCAAATATTGTACAAACCAGCTTTGGTTGTACAAATATTGTACAACCCAGGCGAGCAAGCTTGAGTAGTTAATGTCACAGACATGGAAGAGAGAAAGGTGGTCCTGAGCGGCTAGAGGAGAGGTGTGAGGGTTACTGACGATGGGTACAGGGTTTTGGGAAGATGAGGAAGTACTAGAGGTGGAAGCAAGGTATTGGTCACATGAAGACCGGAATGTACTTAATGTCAGGGAACAACACACTTCAAATGGCTCTAAATGTTAAATGGGAACAGTACACATGTTTTGCCAGTTTTCAAAAAGGTTATATGTGCCGGGCATGGTGGCGCACGCCTGTAATCCCAGCACTCGGGAGGCTGAGGCAGGAGGATTGTTGTGAGTTCGAGAGCAGCCTGGGCTACAAAGTGAGCTCAAGACCAGCCTGAACTGCACAGCGAGACCCTGTCTCAAAAAAAAGGTGACACACCTGTGGAAAGGTAGTAAGTACTGTGGAGAGCTGCAGAGCATCAGAAGCTAGAGCGGAGCCCAAAGCCTCGCCTGCAAGTCCCGAGTGGCCGCGGGAGGCCGGAATCTGTTGGGCAGGGCTGAGGAGCAGAAAGAGCGCCAGCGGCCCGAGTGTCAGGAGCAGGGAGACGGAATTAGGAGAGAAGCTTGGAGAGGAAATAGGGTACCTCACGGGCTCCCGCAAGGACTCTTGTGAAAATGCTGGCCAGTGCTTGGGTCGCTATTTGCTGTGACCACCAAGAAAGTTTGCAGGAAAGCAGGCCTGCGGGAGTAGCACAACCCATAGCTGGGGGCTAGGAATCAGACCACAGATCTAGCCTGCTTCTCAGCCTCCCCCTGTGACCCTTCCTCTCACAAGGTGGCCTTGGGGACACCAGGGAAAGCACATGTCACAGTCTTTGGTGTGAAGGAGAGGGTTATGGGAGGAGCTGCCCTGAAACCTGCAGAATAGGCCCCAGGCTTTTCCTATCTGGAATGGAAGAGGGATTTGAAGAGGGGCCCAGGTCCTCGCTGTGGTGCACAGGGAAGCCATGTGTGTAGCAGCCCCTCAGGCTGTGAGCTTCTGGTGTTCACTCAGACACATACAAAGATACCTGCTAAGATGGAAAGCAGCCCAGAGTCCCCAGCACCTTCCCTAAACTGGCTGCCACACCTGCCCAGCTTAGGTCTTCAGATCCTTCCTGCTGGCTGCTCTGATTCCTCTACCCTCCCCAAACCATGTGCCTCTTCAGAGACAAGCGCTCATCATCCTTCCTCAAATGCTCCATCCTCTGCTCTAGGCAGCTGAGCAGTGCTGCCCAGGAACCCAGTGTGACTGCTGCATTGGCCTGGCTCAGCAGCCGCTCCTATTGGCTGGGCCTCATGAGGAGATGCGGCAGCAGGGCCTGCTTTCCACTGGCTGCCAGGGATGCGGGCACAGGGCCAAGGCTCACAAGCTGGCACGCTGGGAGTCCTGAGCAGCCTGCCCAGGTGAGGTAGTCTGTCCTACCCATGGCCCTGAAGCCTGGATCAAAGGCTCCAGCCTGGGCCTTCGCCAGGGCCTGGCAGGATTATAGTGGGTGGGAGGCCTCGTGGGAAAGGAAGCTGTGGGGGTTTGGGGGCTGCTGGAAGAGCTTTGAAGCCCGGAGACCAGGTATGGGCGCCCCTGGGGCAGGAAGGCGCCCACTTGAGCTTGGATGGGCTAGAGATGAAAGGGGTACCCCCCCACCCCTGAAGCAGGATGTCCTGCAGGGAACCAGAGCCCAGCCTGGCTGGTCTTCTGTGCCTCCCTTGCTGTCTGATCTACGGGAACTGCCTCCCCCAACCTGGCCCCACAGCCTGAAGCTGAGTGGTGGAGTCTCTGTACCAAGGGAAAAAGTTCACATCATTCAAGGCCCCAGAGCTTAGGGATCTACAATACCATTCCTGACATTGTCTCCAACCCCCATGCCACCAAGAGCCACACAGAAGGGGTGCAAATTATATATCACTTAGTAGGTACCATGCCAGGCACGGAGGCTGAGGGAAGAGGATCACCGTGAGTTCAAGGCCAGCCTGGAACATATAGCAAGACCCCATCTCAAATATATGTATGCCAAGACTTGCCAGATTGTGAGCACACACTCACAATCCCAGCATTTAGAAGGCTGAGGCAGGAGGATCACCACGAGTTCAAGGCCAGCCTGAACTACATAGGAAGACTGTCTCAAAAAAGGTGCCAGGCACTGTCCTGAATATTATACATATTCACAACCATTTAATCCTTGCCACAACCTGTGAAAAGTTCCTTATCCCCATTTTACAGATGAAAACATTAGAGGATCAGAGATGTTAAGTAACTTGCTCAAAGTTACACAGCTGTAGGTAGTGAGGCTGGGATTCAAACCCTGGCATGCTGGCTGGAGAATGCAATCTCTCAACTGCTCTGAACTGCTCCTCTGCCACCATGCAAGGGACTGGGTGCTCCTTGGGGAACATGGGGACCTGGGCCAAGCTGAGCTGACCAGCCCAGCACTTCAGCCAACCTGGGAATGACCTGGCTCACTGTCTTGGTATACATGCCGTGGGCAGCTGAGGCCTCAGATAAAGTCTCAACACCCTTGGAATTTGATCCCTTCTCAACATCTCCCAGCCTGCGACAAGAGATGGAACAACCCCCCCAAAGGGCAGATGTATAGGAAGCTCCTGCCACCTGGTACAGGAAGATCCTGCCACTGGGAAGACATCTACTTACCAGGGCATGAGGCGACCCAGGCGCGTCCAGGAGGATTTGCTTATGAAGAAGCCCACCAGAGGGTCCGTGAAGGCATCCCAGGCTCGGCCCACAAACAGGATGATGGAGGCAGAGAAAGGGTCCACCTGGAATGGGGAGGAGGTGGGAAACGATCCCTTTATTCTTACACCCACCTCCGTCCTCACTGCACAGGCCCTTGAGATCCTGTGCTGTACCCCCGGGCCTTGCACGTCTTCAACTGCCAAGTTAATAATAATAGTGGGGCTTGCCTAACATGTATGGCACCCTGGGCCCAGTGCCCAGGGCCACAAAACAAGGAAATAGGTTTTGTGTGTATGTATAGTGGAGACTGAACCCACCAACTTCATACTGAGCTACATGTATTTATTTTTACTATATATATATATATTTTTTTTTTTTAAATTTTTTTTCTAGTTTGATGGGGTCTTGCTAAATTGCCCAGTCTGGGCTCAAAATTTATAATCCTTCTGCCTCAGCCTCCCAAAGTGCTGAGATTACAGGCATGTGCTACCACACCTGGCTTGGCATGTGATTTCTTTGTTAACAGTATCACTGTGTGCCTCCTTAGGGACTTTCCCAGATCTATTTCCTACCCCTTCTGCTACCTTTGAAAACACTTCCATGAAATAGAATGAATCTAGAATCATTCCCTAACCAGCCAGGCGTGGTAGCACATGCATGTAATCCCAGTACCCAGGAGGCCGAGGCAGGAGGAACATTTCAACTTCAAGGCCTGCCTCGGCTATAGAATTAGTTCAAGGCCAGCCTGAACTATTCAAAAAAAAAAAAAGAAAGAAAGAAACAATAGAATCATTTCCTCCCCCCACCCCAGCCCCAAGTTCCTGGCCACCTAACAATAGAACTAACATTCATTATTAGCCACAGTGGGCCTTAGTTTCTCCCCTTTGGGAGTTATGACTGCTATGTTACAGGGGCAGGCTCTATCTCGGATTCTTGGACGTAGGAATCTACAGATTTTTTTTTTAGACAAAGTCTTGTATGTAGCTCAGGCAGGGCTTGAACTTTCAATTCTCCTGCCTTGGCTTCCTAAATGCTGGAATTACAGGTGTTAAGCACCACGTCCAACTGTAGATGCTTTTTGTTTGTTTGTTTTGAGACAGGGTCTCTATGTATCCCAGGCTGACCTTGAACTCACTGCAATCCTCTTGGCTCAGCCTCCCATGCTGGGATTATAGGCATGCGCCACCATGCCCGGCGAACGTAGATGCTTTTTAAAATGTGGCCTGTGACTACCTGTTCAAATTATCCCTCTCCTGCCAAATGCTATAGGCTCTAAATGCTCTACCTCTAGATGCTCTGGGCTCCTCCTCATCCAGCATAGGCCGGCTGTTGCTGTTGCTCGGGGAAGCTCTCGGCCCCTGTCATGCCATCATCGCCCCAAAGAGACCTCCCTGCACCCCAGCTCTAGTACCCACTGCCACAGTTTTGCACTTCCCGCACAGGGACAGGCCCAAGGAAATTACTCAAAAATCTAGCTGCTGAATGAAATCATTTGTCCTTTCTGGGACTCAGTGCTTCCCACCTGTAAATGGATAAGGTGCCCCGCTTGTCAAGTCAGATGCTACACAGAAAATTCAGCCAGTGCAGGAGCCCCGGTAGCCATGGCTATTCAACTTCCTACTCTCCTATCTGGCCAGGGCAAATTCTCAGAATGCCAGGCTGCTGGCCAAGACTTCTCAAAGCAGTGTAGCACTGCTTTACGCTAAGCATTTCTCCCAGCTGAAGATTCTTTGTCCTGGGTGCTCTAACTTAGCTCAACACTGGAAGGCCCCTCTACCCACTGATAAGCCTCTGCACCCCACATGAAGGTGGGATACACGTCCTCCACAAGCCTGACAATGTCTGCTGACCCCTGAGCCAAGCTAGCTGTCTTCCAGCTAGGGACATGCTGTGCCAGCTTCTTCTAAGAACAGTATCACCGATAGGTCCCATTTTCCTTCACACCGCCGCCTACCCCTCCAGGCTCTGTTGCTCCTGCCAGGACTGGAGGAGCTGCCATCTAAGACTCCCCACCTGGGTATTTTCTAAAGTCTTCTTATTTCTCACCCACTGTGACTCTAAGAGACAGCAAAATAGACTTTTCTGTGCCATTTTTATAAATAGGTAAAACTGAGTAAACAAACCCAGGGGTACCAAGTCTTTCCAATCTGGGGATACCAGAAGAGCCCCGAAGGCTCAGGTCACTCACCAGAGCTACGTCCAACAGGTAGATCTGCAGGAAGAAGCCCAGGGCACAGCCTGTCACCTGGTAGGGGGCCCCTCCAACTGCATAGCAGAGCTTGTTGCAAACTGATAACTGCTGTTTCTTCTTCGGTTCCTTCTGGGAAGAAGAAGAAAGGGTGAAAACAGGTCCAAGATCATGACTTCCATCCTAGAAGCTCCAGAGGCAGGACCATCCCTCCAGAAACTCTGCCAGGAGGAACAACTCTGTCTTACCCTGGTCCCATCTGGAGAGAGCCCACTTCCCACAAACTGAGAATTCCCTATTCTTAGGAAGGTGGAAAAAACTCCTACTCCTAAGGAAGTTCCTCCTAAGCCACCCACTCCCCTTGCTAGATTCTGAGAAAAGTTACCAGCTATGATCTCTAAAGAACTCTCCCCAAGGCCTCAGCCACTGCTCCTTTCCAAATTCTAGAGGGAGAGCATGCTGCAGCAGCAAACCTGTCCCCACCCAGCACCAGCTGCCACAACCTGAAAATCCTCTTGTGGCAGAGAGCTGCCTGAGCTCAGCCTGGGCTCCAGCCCTGGCTCCAGGGCCAGGATCCACCTGCCCACTGGTAAGAACTCTAGAGAGCTGCAGGGGCCCAGCCCAGCTAGCTGCAAGCACAGCTGTTACTCCCATCTGTTCCTTGGTGTCCCTAGCCCCCATAGGCAGCCGGAACTTCAGGGAAACTCAGGAGCTGTCCTATGCTCCAGTTTCAGCTCCTAGGGGACCTTGGAGAGGGTAAGAAAGACCTCCCGGTGCAGGACTGGGCTCTATCTAGGTGGGGGTGCTAGGCAGGTTGAGGTTGCCCAGGGAAAGTAGAGATTACTCATGCATGGTAACAGCATAATTGCTCATCGGTCTCCTTCCAAGGATCAGTTAATAAAATTAAAAGGAAAAGATAGTCACCTCCCAAGGAGATATTTATTGCCTGAGATCCCTTCGTGGGTCTGCCTGGTTTCATTCGGTCGTTAAATACATCCATAGGGCTTTGCTGGGGTCGGAGCGTATGGTCTAGACATAGAACACTGCGCACACGCTCACACTCAAACGCCTACAGAATGCGGCTCCTTTAAGAGCCGAGTCCCTGTTCTTATGAATGAACTTGAGCAGCCCTCACAGCAGAGTAGAGGCGAGAGTAGGAGGGTGAGGATGGGGGTGGGGTGGGGTGGGGGTAGGGGGTCGGGATGGGGGAAGGGGAGGTTCTCAGATCTCTGGGGTCTCTCCAGCTTCTAGCGCGGCAAATCTGGGCTGCTCATCCCAGAACCGGAACCAGTTGGGCACAACCAGGCACCAAGTGGAGCTGCGAGTTGGAACCTCCGCCGAGATGGAGTGTGGGAAGAGCAAAGGGGGGGGATGAGCGCCCCAAAACATTCTCATCACTTTCTGGTCCCCGGGCCACCCCCTGCTCTCTCTGCTGCTCCTAGGCCTCCGGGTCCCCGGCCATCCCACGTGCCAGGCCTGACGTCTGTCAGCCTCACACCCCCATTTGACCGGCCCGCCGCCCCTTCTGTCCACTCGGGGGGACTGGGCCCTCACCTTCACCTGGGCCTGGCGTTCGCCGACTTGGAGGATGCCGGGGGATAGCAGCCCCGCCGCCGAGCCGCTCTCGGAACCCTCTCCTTTGGCCATGACCCGCGGGCCACGGCGTCTGAGGTCTGAGACAGGGAGGCAGGGATGCGCCTGTCCTCTGAGGGCTACTCTTGCTGGGCTTCGCTCGTAGTCACCGCCACCACTGTCGCCGCGCACCAGCAAAACAGAGAGGCCGGCGAAGTGTAACTCTTCCACGCGCACACCGAACCTCTTAAATGTCCGGCCCCGCCCTGCGAGTGGGACCAATCACTGATTCCTGATGACGCCCCCCTTCGAGCCAATCTCCGCCCTCTGGGCGGAGCCTCCCCCACGGAGCCTCCAGGCTGAGCCACGTTTTCTCTCTCTCTCCCTCTCTCTCTCTTTTTTTTTTTTGTCTTTTTGAGGCAGTGTCTCGCTGTGCAGTTCAGGGTGCTCTCGAACTCTGGATGATCTTCCCGCCTCAGCCTCCGGATTGCTGGTATTATCGGCTTGCGCCACCATGCCGGGTTTAAGCCACGTTCTCTGAAAACCGATACCAGCTGTTGCTGCTGCGCTGCCTCCTCGACCCCGCGGGAAGGCTTCGAAACCTACCTGATCCTCCTCCGAGGAAACTGAGGCCCAAGGCTGAGAGTAGCCCGCCCGAGGTCCCCGAGTGAGTGAGTTCTCCGTCAGTCGAGCCTGCAGCCCGTGCCTTCTGACCCTAGGAAAGGAGGGGGCTCGGAGACCTACTGGCCTCTCCAAAATGTGGAGTCGGAGCCGTTTTAACTGTCCACGATAGCCCACACCGTGTTTCCCAGACGCAGCGTGTACGTTTATCTTTGTTCTCTCCCTCTTTTTGTATCTACTCGGTCTAAGCTCGCTCTGCAGAGCCAGTTTCTCTCCCACTCTTCATTTTTGTTTTTATGAATAAACTTTACCGTTCCGTTTTCCTCAAAACAACCAAAACCTGGAGTCGGGTCACTTTCTCCCCTTAACCTGGAGGTGTGGGGTGTCACTTTGCCCACTGATGTCTCCCAGACCAACCATCCCCACTTCCTGTTGATCACATCCTTGGGGCTTTTCGCGAGGGAAGACAGAAGTGTGGAGCGCAGTGGCTGCTGCACAACAGCCAGGACCACAGGGCTTCGCAGGCTGACGACCTCTAAGGGAAAGCTGCCCTCGGGCCTCGCCGCTCACAGGCACCCTATGAGGGCAGGACTAGCAGTACCATCCCCTTTGCACTGCCTGGGAAGGGCCTCTCGGCCAAGTGGAGCTCCCCTTACATGCCACAGCTAGGCCTGGAAGGTTTTGTCTGATTCTAAAGTTGTTCATCTTTTTTCATTTGTTTCTTTCTTTCTTTTCCTATTTTTAAGTTTTCTCTTAGCAGCCCTGCTCTATCACTGCCGCCACTTAGGATAAGTTATGGAAGGTGGAGTGGGGTCCATTCCCCAACAGGAAGACCTGAGACACAAGGCCTCCGGGTGGGGAGGCTTAAAATAACCCCGGAAAAGTCTGAGAACTATACAGAGTAATCAGGTCCTTGGAAGAAAACAGAACAACGATCTAGAATAGAGATCAGAAACCGATGTCAGGTAAGAAGAGGCTGTCATTCCACCTCTACCAACCTCACACCAGTCCTCGAAGAGACTCAGGAGACTGGGTAGGGCCAACTGTGTCTGACCAGTAAGAGAAGGAGGTACTGGGACTCCCAGTGGCCATGGTAATCCTCAGTGTCAGGCTTTTTTTTCCTTCTTTCTTTCTTTAAATGGATAATTTGCTGGTCATAGTGGTACAAGCCTGTAATCCCAGAGGCTGAGGCAGGAGATGGCCACAAGCTCGAGGCAATCTGGGCTACACAGTGAGCTCAAGGTCAGAGTGAACTGCATAGCAAGACCCTGTCTCCAATACATAAAAAATAAACCCAATAAACAAACAAATAAATAACTGGTTGGGGGGAAGAGATGAGGTTGGGCTCTTTCATATGCCCTCGTACATCCCATCTCAGCACATGGCTCTTTGGCCAAGTGGACCAAAGCAGCTAAGTACTGTGACAAGGACACAGATGTCCTCCATGCCGCCACTCTGAGTCACGTGACACTGTTCTCTGCTGCTTCCCTTCTGCAGGCTCGCGTTGGCTGAAGAAGACTCTCTGGTCCCTCCCAGCTCTGAAATCTTCCTTCTTTGTAAAATCACTGTTTCACAAGTGACCAGGACACCCACCCCATGGTGTAGGCTAGGAACTACATCTTCTTCACTTCCATATCCCCAAACTAGCTTGGAACCTCATTCCTTGTAGTCACTTAATAAACACAGGTGCAACAAATGAGTCCTCAGTCCTGCTGAAGTACAGGCACAAAAGGGTCACACTCAAGGAAGCCCCAGTAGTTGATCGTGGACAACTCAGTTCTCGCCTTCATGTGTAGAGTGGGGATAGTCACAAGACCTACCTCAGAGAGGTGTTTGGGGATGAAATAAGAAAATGCACAGGAAGTATTTAGCCCAAGAGCCTGGGAGCAGAGGCTGAGCTGGTCCCCATCCTGGCCTGATTCCAGTCTGTCAGTGTAGCAACGCAAGATTCCAGATATGGCCTGATCAGGCCAGCACAATAGGCCTATTATTTCCCCCAGTCTGGACACGACACATTGTTCATGCAGCCTAAGACGGCTGGGCTTCAGAGCCTTTCTCTCTCATGATTAGTTCCCATCAGGTTGTGGTCAACTAAATCATTCAGAGCCTTTTCACCAGAGCTGGGGTCAAGTCAGGTCTCACCCCCATCCTCTGGTTTGTATAATGTCGCCGTCCTCACAGCAGAGGAGTGTCATTTTGCTTATTCCGACAAGTTAAAAATTGTTTAGAACGCTGGCTTTGCCCAGTGTTTTCTCTCTACTTTAGATCCGGTCTTCAGACAGGGATATAGCTCAGCGACACAAGTACCTGCCTGGCAAGCGCAAGGCCCTGAGTTCAATTCCTGGTACCAAAAAGAAATATAAAATAAAATAAAAAATAGATCCAGTCTTGCCCCTTGCAACTTCAGCTCCACCACCTACATTGTTTTTCAGGACAGAGCCCCATAACAGGCCACTTGAGACATTCACGCACCACTACGTGAGTCAGGGCCCTGCTGATACAACAGCTCCCAATTATCAAGCACCCACTGTATGCTGGGCAAGCATCCTGCTGCATGTGCTTTATGTATACCTTCTCATTTACTCCACACAATATCACTGGGGACCTGAACGTGATGAATGTTCAGTCCTCACCTTTATCCCAGCAGCCTGGGAGGCTGAGGAAGGATGATCCCAAACTCAAACACAGCCTGGACAATTTAAGACTTAGCAAGACCTTTTCTCAAACGAACAGGACTGGGGATACAGCTGAGTGTAAAGGTCTTGTTCCACCAAAAAAAGGTGGGGGAGTATTATTCTCATAATCCTAGACTAAGCCCAGGCATGGTGGCACATGCCTATAATCCCAGCCCTCAGGGTAGGCTGAGGTAGGAGGATCGTTGCAAGTTCAAGGCTAGTCTGGGCTACAAAGTGAGCTCAAGGCCAGCCTGAACTGCATAGCGAGACCTTGTCTGAAAAAGAAAAGAAAACAAAACAAAATCCTAGACTAAAAGAGGAGATTATGGTCCCGAATCAAGGCCAGCAGCTTTCTGTAGCCGTTGGTTTCAAGCAGGAGCCTAAAGTGGTATCTTTCTATGGTCTGTTGGCCATTTCAGAACTTTAGAAATGTAATGGTCAATTCACTAGAAAGTAACAAATAACTAAATAAATTTTACGAGAGGACTTCAAGATGGCGACCGGGTAGGCAGTGGAAAGAGAACCTCCCAGAGGAATGCCACTCAGACAAAGGAATATAGGAATATAGCAACATGTGAAGGACAGAAGGGAAAGAGGTGGGTATCCTGAACTCAGGAAGGATCTGAAATGGTAATTGAAGCCCTCGGAAAGACTAAGCAAAACCTCTGCTGGAGGAAAGGATCAGAGATCCCCCTGGCACAGTCGGGGGGAGAGGAGAAGGAGGTAGTCAGCACTCCAAGCACACCCATGGCCCGCACCCTCGTTCCGGCATTTGCAGCTTCAGCTTCAGAGGCCCACACTCACGGAAGCCTCCCGGCTCGGCCAGGGGAGAGTGGAGTTCCAAAAGCTGGTCCAGGGCTGGAGAGAGGAGGGCGCAGCCAGGAAAGGTGGCAGTGGTGGTCGGGAGCAGCTGTCGAACCCAGTGTGAGAATGAGAGGTTGCAACAGCCACTGGGGCAGAGTCCCCACCCTGCGGCAACCTTCCTAATCAGTGCCTGGAGAGAATCAATGCAACTAGTACACAGCCCACCATGCCCGGCTCTACACCTGCCTTGAGGCGGTGGCCTCCTGCCTCTCTGCTGGGTGAGCGGCTACTGGCGGAGAGCAGCGGAGAACCTCAGCAGTGAGCCACGGTGGCGCCCAGGGATCCGGCTGAGGAGCAGACAGGGGCTCCAGCACCACAGTGGGAGGGAGATGCAGATGGAGGTGGATCGTGTGTCTCCATGTCCTTCTCATTCCAACATCAGGCAGGAAGCAAGAGCTGGGTTGCCGGAACTCAGCTCCCACCCTGAACTCTCTCTGGGAGCACCTTGAGTCTCTGCAGCTTGAGCAAGCACCACCTGTTCCTGGCAACAATGGGACAAATCCATGGTCTTCAAGACTCACCCCAAACTATTAATGTGAGCACCAAGAGAGCCTCCTTACAGCTTGCACATATGAACCGTGCATGAAACCATAGCAACAAATTAGATGAAAAGCAGCAGACTGGGAGTCTGAAAAACAACAACATACTCTATACAGTAGACCTGAGAAAATCCTCCAACTCTATTCTAGAACTAATCTTTAAACTCAGTTCATACCCTGAACTAACACAGTGAGAACAGGCCAGGGAGATTTCAAGCCCTTATACCAAGAATCGTAAGTTCGTCCAATGCCCAGCTGCAAGGGGTGGGGAATGGTAATACTGGAGATCAGGAG
>PVLD010014360.1:0-52662 GCA_004027595.1 Dinomys branickii | reverse complement strand
CGGACACTGCTATATGGGGGCAGGGCTGAGAGGGAAAATAAACACTGGGGAAACAGGAAATAAGAGGTGGAATAAGTTGTGCACAGAAGGGAGTTATTAGTCATATGTGGTCTTGACAAAATAATTTCAGTAGAGTCCTGGGAAGAGCATAGGGATGAGCTGAAGAATAGAAGGTAGATAAGGACAGGGAGACCACAGGCATGCAAATGGTTTTATGAATGGGAAATGAGACTTGTACAGAATCTAAAGGGGTTGGGGCCGTGGCAGTGCTGTGCCATTATAAGTGATCAAATAAAAAAAGGCCATGATGACTCGGCACGTAAAATCATTGCAACGTTGTCACACCCCGGTGGATGCACCGCATAAGGAATGAAGCATCAGGGAAATAAATATACATACCAACAGAACATGGACTGCACTATTAATGCTGATTAAATAAGAATGTTCTGAGCAGTGGTGTAAAGTTTTTCAGTGAAACTGACCCAGTATTGGGTAAGCCATTTGAGAAGGTAAAGGACAAAAGTCACTGAGATCGCTGCAAACGCAAGTAGCAGAGACCTTATGGGTTAAGTGCAATAATTAATTTTAACTATCTGGAGGAGAGCCAGGAATGGAGCACTGCACAGCAGCGAGTACTGTGATTATGACATTCTGAGAGGAGAAGGCCAACCACTACGCTTCCTCTGACTAAGACTAAGCCCAAGTGCACTAATCTAACAATACAAGTTAAATAACCCATTCTAGTGCTAGATTTCTTTTTGTGGGTGGAAGATTCTACTTGCATCCAGTTTGTCTCCTTGCTACATTAGTTCCAAACAAGTGTCCTTTTCCACAAACTGCTTTTCTCTCTGTGTAAAGTAAAACAGTGCACCCAAACAGGTACACAAGTGTGTTTACATCTAGCTAATCATGTATTCTCCAGTTTTAGTCATAAAAATATTTCACCAGGATGGACTCAACTTAGCCTTAACTACACCTTCCTTCTCTTCACAGGTTCTTAGCCAGTAATTGTTAGCTTTATAATTCAGGATCTTCCATCTCTGAAATGTTCCACAGAGTATTTTTAATCAAATATGCTTCCTTTCTTCTTTGGTTCCAGGAAAACTGAATCAGCTAATTCTGTTTATTGTTAATGCCCCCAGTACAAATTATCCGGGCCAGGGTCATCATTCACCTGTAGGAAACCTGCATAGCATACATGAGACCCTGAGTGGAATCCTTAAAGCTACAAAAGTAACATAAATAAAGTCACTATTGCCTTGACTTGTGTTTTATAACTTGGGTTTATATCAGTTTAAATATGACTCCTTAAGAAAAATCACCCTAACAAATTTTAACAGTGGATTTGCTTGACTATTAGTTCTGAAAGCTCCCATTAAATTGTCATGACTTTTTAATGGCCATAAAAACAAACACTAGCAAAGGAGTAATGAGAAATTGAATGATTCTATGAAATTAAGAAGTTTTGGATTGAATTCCCTCAATGTCACATTGTCAGTACTCCACAGTCCAGGCACATCAATCATGTTTTCAGAGTTAATCAGAAGTCATCAGAACACAGTGTTGATAAGGCCACTGATAGTTTAATATATTCTGTGCTCACTTCTGCTTAAATAGCATCCATTTGCAACATAATTTCTCTGTGCTTTTTATGATTACAATAGGGTTTCTATTAGTGACATGAAAGGAAATCAGCTTCTCTCAAAAGTCACACAAGTCCTGTCAGCTATCGAAACATAGTCATTTCAAAATGTTGCTAGTGCATGGGAATTAATAATTCAGATTTTAAAATTGTTTAATAGCACATAGACCACAGACAAGATATAATTTTGCCTATTCAAACCAAGAGCGCTGTCACGTGAATACACTTTCAGTGACAGTTATCCCATGTGTCCAGTCTATATTTAAAATACCTTTCTGCTAACTAGAACCATGATTTGATTCAGATAGATTTTTAAGGCAAGTACTGAGGAAGTAAATAGCCATAGGAACATCCAACAAATGCTTTGTGTACTCTGTTTGAGATTTATTCTTCTATAAGGAGAGGTCAGAGAAAACCACCAGTTTCTATTTTCACCCTATTCACCTTTGCTTAGGAGAAAAGAGCTTAGTGTGAGATCGTTCCTTCAGATGCTCTCAAATTCTATAATATTTGGAGATATTCCCATAAACCACAAAGATGACCTGCCCGGTCTGTCCTTGTGCTCAAGGTATAATTCCTGCAGTGCTAGTTGCTGTTAAAGACCTCCGTTGTTGAGGTTTCTCTCATTAAGCCATTCTGATGACCACAGCTTATCAGGTCCTGCGGTTTTATTGCTGGTTTTGGAGGAAGCATTTGGCAGGAGCATAAGCAAAAATACAGTCACAAACAAGGCTCTGTTCCAAAGACCAGCAGGAAGTGCCTGAGAACGGTCCATAAAATGAGCTTTAAAGAATTACTGGGCCATGTGCTCTCTCCTAGAGCAATGAAGGTTCAGGGGAGGGGCAAAGGCCACAAAATGTACTTAAAGTTTAAGTCCAGGCAATGCTAAGTAATGCAGTAATCTAATAGTGAGGAGAATACATTTTTGCAGCTGTTGCATGTAAGAACGAATCTCAGCTTAATTAAAACAAGGAAACTGTGCATTTGTTGCCAAGGCCTAAAGATTTCATTAAGACCTTACGTTTGGTAGTGCCAACCCTGACCCGGATGAGGCCCAGTGGTGCGCCAGCTCTCCAAAGCTGAGAAGGAGGCTCTGGGACCCAGCATCCACCAGCCAGCACCAAGAGGACAGCACTTGAAAATTTGGGAATAAGAAAAATATTAATTCATCCGGAAAATGTGCATGTTGGCAACACACCTGGGGTAGGTGAGCTATTAAAATTCTGAGTAATAATATTGATTGAATATTTCAACATGACTCTGAATAAAATATATCAGTTGTAAGTTTCTTGTTTTACTTCTTTTTATGTATCAAAAATAGCTCTCGAGGGCCAGACATTTTATGAGGACTGACTTTTTAGTTTATCACTACATGGTGTGGTACATAATGTCTACATTTCTTGTGGGAAGTTGGTCCATGTACATAACACATCTGCATCCCTGTTATAACCCCCTTTCCCTTCCCTCCCTTGCCCCCTCCAGCCATCCTTTGATGCTTTTGCTTATTTTCTTTCTTATTCCAACTCCATGGAAGGGACGTAAGCGCTATGTACTGCAGACAAGTACAAAACAATGGTAAGGACTTTTAGTGAACCCTCACAAGAGCCTTGTTATGCAGGTGTCGGGGTAATGCACACTAGGCCGAAGAGGACACTGAGGCTCCTGAGGAACTGCGCCCAGACGGAAGGCCATGGAGTTTCCAGGGTTCATGGCAGGACAGCAAAAGACGATCTGGTACCAGAGGTCACACTCTCCAGCATCAGATTGTTCTTCTTTCTAGGTGTAAAGTGAGGTCTGCTTATCCCAAGATACGGAATTGACTCAAACTACCTCTCCATGATTAAAGAAAGGAAGAAATGGTAGTCCAATGTTTTTCCAAAGAGTTGTACAAGTTCCTTGGTGACAGGAAGGGGTCTTTCCATAGCCTCTCCCTATCATGCTCTCTTTCAGTTGCAAGGGGAAACCATCCTCCAGTTTCCTCTGCAAAAGTACTTCAGTTGTTCTGGCTCTTACTATCAGTCAGCAATTAACGAACACACTCACAGAGGGTCACAAGTAAAGTTAATAAGAGTTTAATCCAAACATTAATGCTCTGAAGTGTGTATGCTGCCACAAGATTCCACTGCTTCCCCTAGTGCTTCTCCCAGAGACTCAGCAGTCTGTTCCCACTCTGGAGACATTGCCTTTATTTCTTTATGCCTGAGAAGCAATTTCAGTTATTTATCTCTGTCATTCGATTTGATGTTAAACTTTTAAGATTTGTTTTCCCTTGCTTCCTGCTTTCCAGCAATCAAGTACTATTTTCCTCCTCTGAGAAGCCTTCTGAAGAAGCTTCAGTGCTGAGGTTTGCACTGGAGTAAACAGGACTCCAGAGCACTTGTTCACCTGCATGACTCAAATCCCAGGTTGAAGGTCCACGCTTTGTTTTGGCCTAAGGCAAAAACATTTTGCTGGGCAAGCAAATGCAGATGTCTTGCCCAGCAAAACAAACTGGTGAAAGACACCAAGAAAAATTCCCTAGTTCTGTATCAGACTCACAGATACCCCAAATATCCTCTATGCAGCTTTCAGATTGAAAGGAATCTTCATTAACCTCAAAACAGCATAATATACTTGCTCGAATGCATCACTGTCCATATTTCTCTCTTTAGAAGGGAACCACTGAAAAGCACCGAATTTGTCCTTGTTACTATTTTTTGTGTGGTTTTGATTAAGGAGAGGGTCTCAGTTCTATTAATTTTCCCAGGCTTTTATTAAGTGGCATACAAAAATATCTCTACTTACAACAGTTTAATTTCCTGCTATGGTTTTCTGGATGCTATATACTCAGTGTTCACAATATTATTGTGTTTCCTAGCATAACTCAGTAACATAACATGACATAAACTAATAAAGCGCAATGCTACTGTCAAACCCCGTAAAAGAAGCAATTTCTAAATCTTGATATTAGACATAAATTTAGAATGCTAATAGCCACATAGGAAGTTAGAAACTATTTTAAGAGAATCTCATGTCAAATCCACTTACAATCCCAGTTAGAACTCTTCCTTTTTTCAATGTAAAACATTTTTATAAAAATTCATGAATAACTAGAGAGCAACTGAATTGTATCTTGGTTTCCTAAGAATGCTCAATTCACTGAGAACAATTATCTATGGCGCTTAAAAATAGGAAAATAAAGAAGAGGGTTGAAACATTCTTTTCTAGCATTTCAATATCTTCATATCCACAGAGATAAACATACAATAAATAGAACAAGTAACAGAATATGAATGATCTAATTGGTCAATTATATATATAGGAATGGATATGACTTCCTACAATGGACTCATTTTTTCTGACAAAATGACACCTATGACTACCAAAAAAAAAAATGAAAAAGTAAAACTCAATCATTAGACCTGGGATATGTCCAAACTGGATCGCTGATTCTGAATACTCTCCATAGCTAAAGGTGGAGACGAGACAGAGACAGGACTGATGGAATTATGTAATTCAGACAACACGGGGTACCCTAAAATGCCAGATTGCTTAAGTGGGACATGCGAATTCTTTGGTGTTTCAGAAAAGAAAAGAAACCATACAGTGGTATACAATAGATTAAACAAACAACTAATGACTTTCAAAAATGTTTAGAGATGGGACAAATGTTCCAAGTGTATGTTTAGAATCAAGGAACGTGCATTCAGATGTGAATTTTGCCATGCAGTGGACGCTGCCGCTTGCAGATCAGTTAGTCTCTTTCTACTTCAGTTTCTCTACTATTATAGTGAATCAGTGCGACTTGCAATAGTTTCTGTCTCAAAGATGTTATAGGCTGTTTGTAAAGTGTATCAAAGGTACTAAGTACAAAATGAAGAACGTGAGGGGCTTTAAGTCTATTATTAATAGCTACATGCTGCCAAAATTAGTATGTCTAGAATTTTTAGGGTTTTTTCCTCAGCTTTTATCTCTGTCTGAAGGTGTAACTATGCATATTCTTTTGAAGACAGGGTTTGCTTTTTTTTTCTGCCTATCCAATAGGCAACCTAAATGCTTGAGAATAAATGGGACAGAGCCTAACGTCCAAAGTGCGTGAGCAGCATTCTGAGCTCTGCCACGTCATGTTGTGTTTTATTTTGTAGGATATTTCACCAACTTGACACAAGCTGTTAGATTGGGGACCACTCAGCCCCATGGCCCAGAAAGCTTCCAGGCCCAGTTGGAGGCATGAGCGACCTCTTGGCTTGGTGTTTTGTCAGTCAGAAAAATTCTAGGCTGCATTGCTTCTCCGTGGTCCTGGATTTTGCCTTTTGGCAAACATTCATTTTCTTATCTTATGTTTTCAAAGGAGGACGGTGCCACTAACTCTTAAGTCAATAATCTCTGAAGAGATTTCTCAGGGCTGTTTGTGCTTCCTGTGGTGAATGAATGATAGAAATATCACCGCAGTGCACGAAGTGGAATTCCCAAAGCAGCCAAATCCTCAGGTGAGCAAAGATGTGCTACAACACATGGGAAGATACGGACTCAGCTCAGTGTGTCAGCAGGGCGTGTGCTTTGTTTTGAAATGAGTATCTGAAGATTCAGTTAAGAAAACCCTGAATGGCAGAGGGAAAATACATATCTTGTCACCACTGTGAACTTCAAAGAGGCTAATTAAAAACTAGGGGTTGCTTTTTAGATTTGAGTTTAAATATGTGATGGCAACAGTTAAAACCACAGAAAGGTATAGTGAAAGGCTTTCCAGCATAAGCGATAGGGGACTTTTACTCCCTGAGTTGCTTCTCAGTTCTTGGAATTTTATAAACATAATGAGATGTGAGTACCTTGTGACTCCTTCTGTATATGAAATACACCAATATTCAGCAAGGTTAAGCAATTTTTCCAAGAGCTAAATGGGAGTTGGAGAAGGACTTATACTCAGCTTTGACTCCAGAAACATGTTCAGTGGTTCAGCACACTGCTGTACCTGCTCTGCAGGGAGATGGGCAGCAGGGCTGTGGGAGGAGTAGTAAGGGGAATAGAAATGAGGGCCACAAAGGGAGGGTCTCTCTCTCTCTCTCTCTCTCTCTCTCTCTCTCTCTCTCTCTGTCTCTGTCTCACCCACCCTCTCCCTCGCTTCCTTCTTCCTTTCTATCTCACCCTTTATATTCTTGAGATTTAACCTAGGACTTCCCACTAGCACAGGCTAAGCATGCATTCTACCAGTAACCTACACGCTCAGTCCCCAAAGTTCTATTTCTCAAAAAGCCGCGAGCACGATTTGCCCCTTTGTACTTACGTCTTCCCACGTGGTGGCCAAAAGGGACAGGCTGATCCCTGGCCTCCCAAGGACTGGAGTGGGAATATTAGGGGATCACTTACGGTTAGCCCTACTGTCAGGTCATCAGCAAAAGGGCTGGTAGTAATGATTTTGGTAGAAAATTAAGTGGCCCTGAGGCCAGAGATTAAGATATGACAAACTGGGGGAAAGGGCATGACCTGTTAAATACAGAGTTCCAGTGCCCATGGGCAGAGCATTTCCCAACGCCTGTACTTTAATCAATCAGATATGCTTTCTTTAACTACTCTTGCAAGAACTCAAAAGCAGGTTCGGGGTAGGGCTCCTATCCTTGATTTTTTTCTGAGGAGTAAGGGTTACAAAAGACAGTGGACATTGAGCTCTTGGCCTCTGTGTTCTCTCTTTTGCAGTGGTCTGCTTGCACCCAGTAGAATGAGCTGCTCTTCTCCTTTTAATTGGTACACGCTCACAGCAGAGCATGTTTCTTTTCCTACATTTAATAAATGATGAACATTGCTACCTTTTGTGCTTGTCTTAACCAGTTGCTTTTCAGGACAGAAAATACTTATGAAACAACTCTAGAAGGTGTTCACAACACCCCAGAACCCAGTAAAATATTTTGGGAAAGTCAACCCAAATTAGATAAGGTTTTGGGGACAGAGTTTTGTTTTTTCTGTCTCTAAAATCTTTGACTAACAAGGACTGGTTTACATTTTGTTTTGTTTTTTGGGGGGGTTGTTGTTTGTGTTTCCTTTCTTTCCCTCTCCCCAAAAGGAAAGCTCCAAACCAATTTTTGTCCCTTCCCTCCCAGGATGGGCTTTCATCTGTCAGAGTGCTCAAATCCTAGCTGATTATCAGGCAGAGGCAGGAAGTGAGAGAGTGGTGACAATTAGGGGACGCTGAGGAATTCAGGAAGCTTTCCTGTACCGTTGGGAACAGCTTCCCAGTGTGTCCCACCGTCTGGAATGGCAGAGGGATAGCATAAGGCCTCTGTGTTTTTCTCTGCTAATCGGGGGCCTATGAGTCCATCTCAAGTCTGTACCCATTTTCTTTCTTCTCTTCTCCATCACTCACTGCCATACGAGTCAGTTAAGAGCTACCAGAAAGCCTATTATTGCCCTGTCAAAGAACAGAGTGTTCAGCTTCCGGAGGGGAGACCTAGAGTTTGGGATGCCTTTCTGGTCTCATATTTTGGTCTTCATGGTGCTTTCCTAAGCTTTCTCAGTCTTTGAGTAAAATAGTTATTGGTAACTTATGTCCTGTTTATTTAGCTGCCTACTGCAGTTTCCTGCTTTTTGTGGCCAAATTCTCATCTGTGCTTTTCCCCAAATGGCCTTTCATTTCTGTGTATTGCTAGTGAGCTACTTTCTGAGGGTCTTATTTCATCCTACTATGCCTTTCTGCCATATTTAGTGGCTATTTTGGTTCAAATGGGTTAGTCACATAGGTCCATCATATTGGCTGGCCATTTTGGTTCATTGCATGAGTCAGATACATAGATTCTCCCACGATTTTTTGAGCATTTTGGTTTATCTATGGGTCAGCCACAGTCACATGGATTTTGATATGTTTAGCGGCAATTCTGGTAGGTCACATGATTTTCCATGTTTGTCTGTCATTTTCTTTCTTTCTTTCTTCCTTTCTTCCTTTCTTCCTTTCTTCCTTTCTTTCTTTCTTTCTTTTGACCTCCTGGTGACCAGGAAATCTCACCCTGTTAGATAAGAGCTAAGCATACAGTTTTAAGAAATATATGGTCCTCCTCCCTTTTCTTTTGAGTTGAGTTGGATGTTTTTGTTTCTTCTAACATAAATTCAGTTAATTTAGAAATATGCATCTGAGGACCTGAGCAGAACAAAGGAACAAAAAATCAAGTGCTTATGAGTATACTTTGAACTTTTAAAAGTTTTTCTTTTTAATCCCTTTGTTGAAAAAAAGGTTTCTCTACTGCCTTAAAGAAAGTACCAGAGGGGCTGGTGATATAGCTCAGTGGAATAAGCACTTGCCTAGCAAGCACAGGGTCCTGGGTTCGATCCCCAGTACCACAAAAAAAAAAAAAAAAAAGAAAGAAAGTACCAGAGGTTTTTTGCTATTATTGGGATAAAGGTAAATGATGTTATTTCTCTGATACATGAGAGCCCACGTGGAAGCTCCAGCACCATCTAAGGGATCCCCTGGGGTGGGGCACCACTCTGATCTAGTAAGAGTTTGTTATCTAAGGGAGCGCCAAGGGGACCCCAACCTGACCCCTTAGAAGTGTACTGTTTGCTCAGGCAGCTGGTTGCAACTCTTGGTGGGGGCAGGGCGGACTCTCCGCCTTTCTCTGTAAGGGTCCCGTGGGTCATAATGTATGGAGAGCATGCTAGGAAAAAAGTCCCTAAGAAGGCACTGACTCCACTTCTGCTGGAAATGTTTGGTTAGTAATACTTGAGTCTCACAAAAGATGCCTTGGGAACTCAAATTCTTTGTTGAGGACAGAAAATACCTAAAAAGCACCTCTAGAGGGAAAGTACCGCACAACCCCGTACCAGACCCATACCTTTCCAAGAACAACTGCTTCATACTGTCCTGTGAATCTACTTTCTGACTCTCTGTGAAGTGAATGGGAATGCTTTCTGTGGAGTGAAACCGCAGGCGCCTTGGTACAGGTGGTAATGTAAAGCATTACGCTAACCACAGCCTTTCTCTCAGACCTCATAATAGTCCCTTTGATACACTATGAGGTTTTAATCAGAAAATGCGATTTCAAAATCTGCAACTTATGTGAAATACAAAAGCCAGAATTTTATAGGTAGTGGGTCAGAACCCCTGCCTAGTTATGTGACTGTTCTTGTTCACTGAAGTTGTATGGAAGGAGAATGATTTTAAAGACCTTGTACTGACAAATTTCTGAGTTACTAGAGCTTTTATCCTGCTGAAGTTAATTTGCAAGAATATTTGCAACTGGAACTAGGCAAAATGACTTCAAGGCTAGTGCTAAATATGTTGTTTATCCTTCAGATTGTTTTACTCTAAGCAAAATCTTTGGAATCACAGCTGCAATCTGCATTTCCATTTCAGCTTTCTCCAGTACAGTCCTGAGGGAAATTAGGTTCCATGATAAGGAGCTTGATATGCATTTGGAGGATGGGGTCAAAGGAAATCCCATTGTTTCCCACAGTTCCATCTTTTTAGATGCTTAGAGTAACACTGAGAGGTAAGCAGGAGCACAAGAGATGTCACCAATATCTAAGATGGGTATGGGTTTTATAAGTGATGCACTTGGGTGACAGGTCAATGAATATCTTTAAGATTTCCTCAATGTGCTCTGCTTTTTAACATTTTTTTTAGATGTAGCGGTAATAAACAGTATGTCCTTTCAAACAAATGTACATATTTAAAATCAAAGCAACTTGATAAAATAAGTAACCATGTGAGTGACAGTTAATTAAAAATCACAAAAGTAAGCATTAATGGAGAATCTAGTTTAGGAAAATTGCCCATTTGAACTCTGGAGAATATCATGTTTTCGGTGGCCAAGTTATCTTTCAGAGAACCAAGTGATCTTTCTGTATTCCCCATGACTCACTGGAGTAAAAAGAATAGAAATAAATGGAAAATAAGCCTACAGAATGCCAAAGGGCTCTTACAAAATCTACTGTACTTAAAATGTTTGTGATTTTCTTGTGCCAATACCTGTCTATTCTACCAAGCTTCTACATGTTTTAATATAAACAAGTCTATGTGAAATCTTATTTCACCTGGTGCATTATTTGGGGGGACAGAGTTTAAAAATGCACTCTACTTTTAGATGATAACCACAATAAATACAGTGGAAACTGGGAGACTCAGAACAAAGAACAGGACTTCAGTGGCAGGAGAAGTTGATGGGAGCGATTATTATGTGAATGCATGTTCACTAGGCTAGAAAAGGAAGTGAACATTGATTTTCCTGCATAACAGTGAGCAGATTTTATCTAGAATGTAAGGGGCATCAGGGACTGCCATGAGATCCAGTAATCCCACTTCTGGTTACAAATCCAAAGGAAATGATGTCAGGGTGCAGAAGAGACCTCTGCATCCATGTTCACTGCACCATTAATCAGAAGAGTCAGGATGTGGGAACAGCTCTTAGAGTGAGTTATGGGAAAGGACATGCACAGTGGATACAGCTGACAAGACTCAGCACCCTGTGAATCATACTGTCAGAGACATCCTAGGGGCAGCACCCACACCCAATGCCTCTGCACCCCTATCATTTTTCTTTTTCAAGCATGAACCTGCTCACTCTGACTATCACCTTAATAAAATTGGCTGCTTTTTCCATACTGTCACTTGCCAGGTCTAGTTCCTTGTTGTGCATAAGAACTTGGAAACCCAATCCAGATCCCAGTATGAACAGTAAAAAGCCAGGCACAGAAAGACAAATATCACATGATCTCATTTGTATGTAAAGTCTAAAAGTGCTAAACTTTATAAAATAATTAGTAGAATAGTGATTACTAGAGTTTGTATGAGAAAAGAGAAAAAGTTTAGCAACATATACAAAGTTGCACTTATAGGAATAAGATTTTGTGTCACCATCAGAGGGCATTTTAACTTATGGCTTATCACCTCCAAAATTAGTTCATTAGCTTGCCATGACCCAGGACAGAAAGGCCACCCATGAACAAAGAAGTCTACTTATTTTACATAAAAATGCAGATCATCCATAGAGAAGAAGGAAGATTTTTGGATTTTGGACTCAGATAATTCTGTGTTTGAATTAAGGCTTGGATTTATAAGATATGAGACATATCAATTTAATTTAATATTCCCTAATATGCTAAGTGCCTGATTCATAAAGAATATGTAAGAAAAATTGTTGAAAGCAAGAATCAATGAATGAATTTATAAAATTTAAAAATTATGTCGTTCAATTTTTGAGAATAGCATGTATGTAACCTGACTGCATGTCATGGCTCTTAATACATAGTCATGTGAATAGGAGTTCAAGTTCATTTAAATACTTGTAGGTTTAACTTACACTTATTTGCACTTTACATTTACTTACTTACATTTCACTTCACTTTCATAAAATTGATATATACTTGGATTTCCATACTCAGGAGGTCCAGACCCTCATATTTGGCTAAGGATAAAACGACTATGGAAAAGTAAGATGTTGCCTGCAATGAACATGAGCAAACTAGTATTCCTTGTCATTCTTTTTCCAGATTCTGCAATATTATAGCTAGTCCATGGGATTTGCATTGCAGTGAGCACTGCAGTTAATGTCCAGGTGATTGAACGTACACAAGAGGATGCTCACAGCTTATCTGCCAATACTGTGCCACTTTACAGAAAGAAACTGAACTTTGCTGGATTTGTTATATGAGGTGGGTTGTGGAATCCAAAGCAAATACAGAAGGATAACTCCATATCATATAAAAATATGTACAATTGTTGTACATATTTTACATATGAAATGATAAAATCCAGAAAAAATTAAAATTGCTGAGCTCAGTGAAATGGAAATTAACGGACAGAGCTAAGATTCAAATTCCAATGAGTATGACTTATAGTCTTAGCACAGCACACAATGCCTAAATAATGAGATGCTTAATTCTCTAGTGCATTCTAATGGTGCTACAACTGCTTGTTCATTGTTTGATCCTTCATTCTTTACATTTCAGGAACAGAAATCCATTGAGCATAAACTAAGAGTAGCACACATTTAAAAAATGATGAAGATCAAGAGAAATCTCTGGCTAACAGATTACAAGAACACTGCGTGGGAGGAGGAAGGCCAGCTGCCAAGTATTCCCTCCTTTTATCTCTCTTATTCTTTCTCCATGAGTGTCACCAGTCTCTGTCACAGTTGCTTTTCTTGAGTTTCTGAACTATTCTCTTCTCCACATGCCATTATCTCGGGCTTCCTCATAAGATGTGCACTCATAAAATCTCAGCTTCCATAGTGCTTGGGGTTATCTGGCTAGAACATCTCATAAATTCAGTCTAAGCCTACTGTGAGGTTCTTTTGTACCTCTCACTTCAGGTTTTGGAGATATTCAGTGCCAGACATCTGTGACTGCAGCAAAGAAACTGCCCATTTGGCACCTGGGGTCTGCTTTTTACCAGATAGGCAGCAACTGTAATTACCAACTTCAGTAGGATGATTCGTCAAGGCAATCCCTGTCCAATTTTTTCAGTTAGGTATTTCATTTATTTTAAGCTTAGAATAAGTGCCATCCAATGACATAGTGAGTATTCAATTTGGAACAATAGAAATAAACCTATTCACTCAAAGGGCCAACTGTATGAAAAAAATGCAAAATTCCTGAACTGCACTTTGAACTTGTGCACAAAAGTATTGTTTATGCAATGTACATAAGCCTTTAAGCCTTATTGTGTAAGTACCTTTAGGCTTTTAAAAGTAAAACTATGTAATAGATGTAAATAGCAAATCAATGTCTTTCATTTTCTCATATTTTGACTGAGAAAAAGTGAGAGTGTTGTGGTTCTCTTAAGGCATTGCTGTAGCAGCCAGTGTAGGTGCTGATGTCCCATATCTGCTCATTTATGAAGTCTCGTCAACTTGGAGGACAGTCATAGATGAGGGCTTGGTATATGCAACACTTGAGCCTGAAATTGCTCCAAAGACATTTTTACTGCATTGTGCCTACTTATCTGTATGGAAAACTTAGACTGATGAGGATTTACTATTTATAGGAGTGACGCTCAACCAATAAGCAGAGAGATGGAGAGAAAACACCCCTGTTATATTGACCAATGTGGACCACAGGCATCCATAGTGATAACCCTTCATGAACTCAAACTTCTCTCATTATCTCTTTACTTTTTCCCTATTCCTTACCACGATCTCTGGGATTACCACTTAAATAAAATTCTTGGCCCACAACTTTGCTGTGAGATATGCTCTTGAGGAAAAAGAGAAGCTGTATGCCACAGGCATTTTAAGCAAGTCCCATCTGTCAGATTTATTAAGCATCTACTGTTTGCCAAGTTTGCTCTAGGAGATGAATTTGTAGCAATGAAATAAAATCAATTATTCTTCTGTAGGAAATCAGTGTTTCTCTCAATATTCTTTTTTGTTTTCTGTGACACACATAAGAGTTTTCTGAAGCTTCATATTAAACTTGGAATTTCAACTTCCTTAATTATTTCTTATAAAGCTAAAAGATGATGAATTACGGAAACACACCCATTTGCGTTTCCTTCCAGGGAATGATTATCTAAAGCTCCCATGGTAAGGTGAATGCTGTTCTGGCTACCACTATGAAAATTTTGAAGATAAGCAGAGAAACTCACTACAGTACTCAGAAAACTAAACAGGCTGCAACATCAAACATTTCCCCTGATTCATCTTTGGGACTACTGAGTTAATGGTGTAAAACACTCTAGACCCTAAGATGTGCCACGTGGCATAGTAAGCACTGATGGTGCCTCTGGATGTTTTGTGTTTGAAACCTCATCTGCAAGCCACAGGCATGCAAGGCTATTGACTAACCAAACCCCCAAAAAACCTGCTTTTGATGTTCTCTGTTTTTTGAAAATTTCTCATGCTTGTTATCAGAAAGTCACTTGAAATCAGGGAGTCAATTGGTATTCAAGAGGCTGTCTTTCGATCAGCGAATGGTTTATAGGCACTTTCACTGAATTGCTTCTCTAAAAGAAATAGACACAATCTGATCTGCCCTGGCTTGAGGATATCTCTGCCTAAAGAGAGAAGAATGGCCCAGATGACCCTAAAGAATCTATTAACATTTCTTCTAAAACTGAGCTTCAAATTATTTTTAGCTTAGGTCATTGAAACACAGAATTTTTTACTGCTCTAAAGAAAGATGACTTTTTCACTATATTTATGATACATACACATATACATGCATGTATGCATGTATGATTACTATATATATAATTATCTGTAGTACTGCACATATGATTACCATATATTAATATATCTGTATAAGAATTTGGTACTTGATGATTTAATAGATCCTCAAAATAATTTTTAATGTTGATATAGAGTTAACGGTTCACTACTTTCGTGAAGGAGACGATGAAAGCTCAGACCATACCTTGCCCAAAGTCACACATCTTACAAATGACAAAGCCAGACTGCACTCAGTTTATTGAACATCGGATCCCTGTCCCTGCCATCATTTTATGCTGACTTTCTATGTGTTTTTCTTACCAAGAAACTCATTGTAAATTTCCTCTAAATGGAAATTTATACAATTAAATTTAAATAACAATAAACTGTTATCCAGTGAATAGTAGCAAGATCGAAGGAAAATATGCAATATTTCATTTTAAAATATAAAATGCGTGTCTCTATGAAAACACCTCACCAAAACAGGTTTTCCTAGCATCTGTAATGCCATTATTGAAGTTTAGAAAGCATGATGAGACAGTGGTTAGAAGCTTGGCACTCCGTGTGGCTCAAATGCCCTTCTACCACGTGCTGGAAAATTACATGATCTTTTGTCAGAATAAGTTTACTTATCCACAAAATGTGGCCTAAAATACTAGTCTTCTCTTTTGTTTTGCTAAATGTTATGAGAAATGAAGTTATTTCAGTAGGATTTTTATCAAATGCTCAATAAATGTCAGCTGGCATCACTGGCAGACACATCTAAAAAATATTCGGAGTCTGTACAAGGGCTCAACAAACTGCAAGCGCTGAGCCAAAACCAGCCCGTGATCTATTTTGATAAATAAAATTTTGTTGGAAATAGCTGTGCTCATGTGCTGATGTTACCCTGTATCAGTAGAGAACTGGATCTGCAAATCAATCAAATGTACTTATTAGCTATTTATAGAATAAAATACATTTACTAACCCTGGCCTATTACGTGATCATCAACATCCATGCAAAGGAATATAGCTATCAAAGCTGGAAGACTGATATAAGATAGAGGCAGGAAGAGCTCCCAAGATAGGAAATATAAAGATACCTGCACCACTGAGCACAAAAAAATAAAATCCAAAAGCACCAAAAAGAACAGGAGATACACCTCGTCAGAGAGTGGAAGGGTATTAGAAAAGTGGCAGGAGGGGAAAAATATTAAAAAGTTGACGTTTAACAACTCTAATTCCCAGACATAAATGGAACTTCTTTTATTTGAAAGACTAAGCTGCCTCACACCACACTTTTTTATTAAAAGCATTTATGAGCACTCTTACAAGAGCTCACACATAAACCATGTAACCCCAGAGCCAGGCCCCTGCATACTCAAGCTTGGTAACTTGTGGTAAGCAAGATTTTCCTGCATTACGACAGCAAAAGGGAAATAAATTGAGTGATTTCATTACTTTCTGTTCAGTGAAATCCTGATTTTATTGCTAAGCTTTGACACTCTTTTGCAGAATCTGTACTATCTCTTCTCTCACCTACTAAGAAGCATCAGTAGCAGCAACAAAAACTCATCTGGACATGTGCATACGGCATTCTGTAACATATTGGAGCCACAGTCACTCTGCTACAGTGGAGGAAGGGGGAAACAAGGAACTTCACTCGCTCTACAAATAAAGGAGCTGGAATAATTGCTTTTTTCCCCTTCCCTTCAAAATATTAAATTTTGTCAATCAGAATCTAACAGCTTGGGACCGTAACTGGCTTGTAGTTAACAATATCTCAATCATACATATTGCTTTTCCAATGCAGCTCACGGGGGACTGATTTGTAATGAAGCTGATATAGGAAATCAGAGGGGCACAGAGCATATAACAGAATAAATCAGATTAACATGAAATTGATGGGATGAACTCAAAGGGATCTCCTCACTCACTTTCTCTAGTTTAGCTGCTGCATTTGGTCTAAATAGTACCATTGAATCCTTTGTATCTGACCTATTCAAAGGAAGAATAAGACACCTGGAACTACTATAATCTAGGCAATGCTGCCATTTTGAAAGTATTTCTTTAGTTGATAAATGGGCTTCCTCTAGATGAGAAATATCATCCTATATAATCTGGTCTCTATACAACAGTTTACGCTAGTGTTACATCCTGCCAGGTGGGAGGACAGGGGAGAAATTATTCACAGTAATTGAAGACTTCACCCTTGATGACTACATAGCACTGCCTCCACAACAAAGAGCGATTTGGATTTTATGTGGAAAATAAGCTCTGTCCATACTGGACTATTTACTAAACGGAAGTGAGAAAACTGCAGATGGTGAGGGTAAGGAAATAAACTGAGGGTTTTATCTTACGCTTACTGCAAAATTAAGTGCCAATTCAATCTAAAGCTTATGTGCAATAAATTAACTTACATGCACACTGCACAAATATAGTCCTTTCATCCCAGGCCTTAAAAAAGTATTTCTATGGCTATCACAAAACAAAACTTATAAAAGGAATGAAAGATATACTGAATTAAAAATAGTAAATTTTGTATGCTAAAATTTATACTATAAAAATATGACTAGAAAGGTAAAACTAAATGTGGATACACTTCACACATTTTAAACAACTTGAAATAGAAGAGTAGTAATACATTTAAAGGAAATGATTCCTCAAAATTAATTGTAACTATTCAATAGCAAACTAAGCAAAGATCATGATTATGAAATTTGTAATAGCACTCAGAATTGCCAATAATCACATGAGGAAAGTTAAATTATATGAATGACTCCAAAATCCAAAGACAAGCAACAATAATTTGTCACTCATCAGATTGTTAAAATATTAAACGATATGACATGGAGAGAAATTGATGTAACAACATTCTTAGCTCCTGATGTTGAAAGTATAATTTAGTATCACTGCTTTTCAAGAGTTGTTAATCAAGATGTATTCATTTTTTAAATGTATAACCTATTTTTCTCAGAAATTCAATCTCTAAGTATCTGCTCTAAGGATATAATTGATCAAATGAGTAAAGGAATATATAGTAGTTACATATCACTGTCAAATACAGTATAACAAAATCCAACGACAGGCAATTATCTAGAAGAATTATAGTAAGGTCATAAAGGCAGACACTAGTAGCCATTCAAAAGCATGAACATATCCATCTGCCTTCCTTGAGGCCTAATAATTGGAATTATTTTGCATTTATTTCAAGATTTTCTTGTTGTGTTTAAAAATTTTATCCTTAGTGACTTCAATGCCACCCACAGTTTCAGAGGATACTTATTTTAGACCATTCTCAGATTTATATGGTTAACTCTGACCTTCCCTCTGAAGCTGCAGGTCTTTGTATATAGGTTCATGATACTACTGCATGACAGAGAAAACTGCCAAGACTATTTCCTCCTCTACGTATTATAATCTGTAATACATTTTTACATGGATTAGCCAAATAATTTGAATTAAAATTACATTATGCAATTTACTGTCATATAATAAATTTTATAATATAGCCATTTAAAATGAGATCATACAATCTGTTCCATAAAATCCAGTGGGGCCCTATCATTCCTGTAATATTATTTAAAATCCTACTGTGTGTAATCATCCATCTTACTCTGGCTGGTGCCAATCTCCTCAGCTTTATCTGTCAATTTTCCTTAAAGAGCTCCACAGTGCCCTTCTATTTGAGGATTTTAAATGTCTTAGCTGCCCCCAACCTCCAAGTTTTAAAATAGTTATCCCCTCCTCAGCCCCCTTCCTAATATCACTCCTGGGAGACTGACTGAATATTAAACCTAACTCTCCACTTCAATTTATGTACTATATGGTTATTTTCAATATGAGTTTACATCATGGATATAATCTAAGACTGTTCTGACCTTGCAGATAAAATGCAACAGAAATGACAGTGTGCCGGTTGTGTGTTTAGAATTCCCTGAGCCTTGTACCCTGGAGCACTCTCATTCCTTGATTCCACCCACCTTGGCTAGTAAAATGTGGACTGGTCTGATGGATCTTGAAGGACTATGCAAAGAAGTGAGTCTGGTCAGTTGCTCTGCCTGGACTAAAGTCTATGGGACAACCAAAATTATCAGCAAAGGTGTTTCTTTCACCACCAATATATTAGTAAGCATGGACAAGATGGGAACCCAGTAGCCCAAAGACTTTTAACCAAAATCAAGTATCTTCTGGTATGCACCATGCGGAGTCACTGGCTGTTTTATCATATTATTTTGGCATTAAATACACAAAATGCAAGGGATAACTGACTGATGGTGGGAAAGGTGTAACATTCATTCATCTGAGATTGCATCTATCTTAAATTCTTGTTCCTGAGTCCCCAGAAAGTAACTGCTGTATTTCAGCGTCTCAGCATCTCTTCAGACTGTTTATTAAAAGTTGTATGCAATATATATTTTATGTGACCCTTCTGCTACCGCCCACCTGTTCATGATAGCTGAGACCATGTTTGTTTTATTAAGCACTGCACATTGAATATGCCATAGAATGTTTCACACAAAACAAAGGTTCAGGGCCGGAGGTACAGCTCAGTGGGCTAAGTGCTTGCCGCTGAGCACTAGGGCCCTGAGTTCGATCCCCGGTCCCGGAAAAAAAAAAAACAACAAAGGTTCAACAGAAATGGGTGAAATGAACACACAAATAAATAAACGGAAACATATTCATACTATATTGTTCCTAAAAAAGATTAAATTAAAACAATTTATCTCTATATTGAAAAGGAATAACATTCCTTTTATTGATCCAATTAAATAGTACACAACAGGTAAAAATGGAGTAAATTAACTAATAGAAATACAATAGTCTAAAAACCCTAATGGACAGTGAAAAAATAAAGTGCAAAATAAACTTTACTCATATTGTTTATATACAAATTTTAAGCAAAAGTATTAAAATTTTAAAACTATATTTGGAAATATTACTACTAACTTCAGGGAAGTGCTTCTGGGAAGGGAGATGAAACAGCAATGTGAAAACTGGTTCTGTATGTAAACATTTCATATTTAAAAAGAGATTGAAAAAGTGGAAAGATATTAATGCTCATTGAAGTATAAATCTGCTTATAATATCTATCTGAACATATGTATTTTTAATGCTCTAAAATTTAAAAAAATGATAGATAAATGTTGGTTACATTTATATCAACTGAATGCCACATTCCATTCCAATCTGTATTCCTCTACTTTTGTTATTTTCTTCTGTATGAAATGTTCTTCAATTCTATTCATCATATCATGTGGGACGTTAATTTCAATTTAGCCCTAATTCTCCATCTCTTCCTGGTCTCTTATTGTGTTTGCAATGTGTGCTGGTTTGCATAATATTTTTTGAGATGCTTTTGATAGGTCAAGTCAGCTGAAAATGATGTCATTGATATGCATGACTGTTTAAACAGTCTAGTTGGAATTAGCATACACAATTACCTGACAGGGTTTTACTTCCCACTTACAACAGTTTTATCATTTGTTAACATGTAACTACACATAACACGTAAATACCAATGATTATATCAAGGAAAAGAGTGAAAGTTCACCTGGACAACTATTATGACTTTAATCGTTTGAACAAAATGACTACTGAGTTAACAATGACTAATAAAAACAAAAGTATTGATTTTCTTGCCTAATACCTGGATGGATAAAGAGAGATAACATGAAAATGGACAGGAAGGAAGCAAGTCCTTGCTCTGACGAAAAACAAGAGAGGAGTCTAGAATGTTAAGTAGTATTATTAAGGAGCTGGGCCCACTGGGAAAGTAAAAGAGATTGATTGAAATATATTAATTAGTTTAGATAATGCACATGGTACCTATTTCTACACCTGACTCTAAATAAAATCTTAGCAGTTCAGGAGAAAAAAAATGCATTCTGGTTTCTCAAAATTATTCCTACAAAACCTTCTTCCAACAATAAACCTTTATTAAGGCAATGCCCTGAGAATTATGTCTCAGACTGAGCCAGTCACTTCTATGACTGACTGTAGCCCAGCCTGAAGTTCTCAGGGATGTATCTTCCCTGTGCTTCTCTGTCTCACCATGCTAACAACAAAGCCCTTCGCATTGGACAGAGAGTAAGTCCATCTCCTACTTTTAATTTGGCATCATCAGAGGCTTATTCCTGTGGAATTAAGTGAACATTTTAGGAGATGTGAATTTTGAAAAACAGACCACAAGTTTCCAAACTCTGAGAATTCTAAATTATGATTATTCTTAAATCTTAAAATTTCTGTTATTGTTAATGCTTTCCCTCATCTGAAAGGATGAGTGAGAAACATGCTGTTAAGTATTTGTATTACTTTTGTAAGGTGAAAAGCCTATCAAAAGATAAAAAACCTTTATGTATGAGAATACGTATGAATGTGTATATATAATTTGCATAAGAAAAACTTTAGAAAAGTGAACTAATGTTAACTGTGATTGTCTCTTCTTCAGGTGATATTATTGTTAGCATTTCTTCATTTAATAACTGTTACTTCTTGCCATTTGATAGTGAGAACTGAGCACCACCAAAGCGGAAGAAAAAACTCACAGAAAAGGAAAAAAGCGTGTGCCTATAAGCTTGTCTTTGAAGGATGGCACATTGAAGAGAGTGCAATTTTCTCAGTCAGACTTTGAAGAAAATTTTAGTAGAGAAAATAAATGGTGTAGGTAAATATTTTCTTACAGAACCCCAAAAGGACATGGAGCAACAGTAAAAATGAAAAAATCAGAAACCTGAGATTATATGAAACAAACTAAAAGTCCACATAATAAAAAACGTCAACTGATTTAAAAGAACCTACAATATAGGTGAAAATATCAGTAAATCCTTTATCTGAAAAAAGAATGCTATCAAAAACACATAAAGAACCTAAAAGTAAATACAAAATAAAAAGAAATTGAGTTTAAAAATGGACTAAAGATCTAAAAGACATTTCTCTAAAGAAGACACGTAAATGGTCAACAAATACAGGAAAAAATTCTGCATAGCCCTAATAATCATGGCAATGCAAAGTAAAATCACAGAGTGGCAAATATGAAAACAACAATAAATGCTGGTGAGGTTGAGGAGAAAAAAGGAACTCAAATATCATTGATGAAAATGTAAGTAATACACACTTAAAAAAGAACCAGTATGGCAATTCCTCAAATCCAAACTGAATATTAATCCAAAACACAGCAAATTACTATCCCAAGAAATATATTTATACTCTAATGCTTATTGCAGGAGTATTTGCAGTAACTAAAATACAGAATCAACCTAGATGTCCATCGATGAACGAATGAAATCGGGGAGAATGTGCGGTGTTACGTGTATGCACGATGGGATAGTATTTGACCATACAGAGAATGAAGTCCTGTCAGTGGCAGTAATAAGGAAGGAAATAGGTATCATTATGTTAAGAGAGACAGCCCCCATAGAAAGACAAAAACCCACATATTTTTCACATGTGGAAATTAATCTCACAGGGAAATGGAGTAAAAGGTGGTCCTTAGAGACTGGGCGGGACAGGAGAGAAGGGAGACAGGAAGAGGGTCAGATAAGGGATGCCAAAACACCATTAGAGAAACAGGAATTTATCCTAATTTCCTACAGCGCGGGAAGGGAACCCGGGGATCCCCACCCCCCAGGACAGGGAGGTGAGCAGTGAAACCAAGGGAGGAAAGCTTCTCTTGCATTTACAGCAGCTCCCCATCATTTCAACTGTGGTCTGAGCTCTGCCACTTGGCAGATCAGCAGTGGTATTAGATTCTCACAGGAGCTCACACCCGACTGTGACCTGCACAGGCAAAAAATCTAGCTTATAAGTTCGTTATGAGAAACTAAACCCCAAAGCATTACCCACATCCATCCAAAACTGTCTTCTAAACAACTGGTCCCTGTTGCCAAAAGTGCTATGGACTGCTTTGGTAACTCTCAGTTATAATAATCTATGATCTATTTAAGAATTACTAAAATGAGACAGTATGAAAATTCTGGATGCTTGAGGAAGTAGAAGTGATTTGATTTAACTCTATGCATTATATGCCTGTACATGTATTCAACTACCACAGTATACCCCCTGAAAATGTACAGATATTAAGCATCAATACTTTTTTAAACAAAAGGTACATGGAAAAATCTAAAGCATTGGTCTTGTTCAGGAGGAACAAATGGCCAGAGGTTTCAGGATTCTGTGGTACTATTTTGATAAAATGTCCCTAGTTGTATTTAACTGAAGCTCATCTCATTTGTCAGCACACCAAATGACCTGGAAAGTCACTGATAACACAGGTACAGGCAAAGACCAACCTGGTCTAAATTTTGCACAATGGAAATAAAGGGCAAAACCACACTTAAATCAGACTTAAGTGTCAATAGTCTATGACACAGGTTATATTAAAGAGATAGGAAATTCTTATTTTAGATAAATACGAAATAAAATAGTTGGACATTACAAAACAGAACTACAGAGCTAGTACTTTTCTCTATACACAGAGGAGCTTTCTGCATGAAGACTATGGCAATGAGGACCATCTTTGAGTTTTGTCATATTTCTTCTCCCATGTCTTAATATCAAGCCGCCCAAAGGGCCTGCTTGCTATCCATGCTCATAAATCAAAATTAAAATCAGGTTGCATGGTTGGATTTTGCTGTGGATTAAATTTGATTTGGATTTTTCCATGACTTTGATATCACCAGATAAATAAAACCCAAGTAAATAATGAGGAAAAAGAGCAAGTGAGTTAAAGACTACTAGAAAGAAATGCTTCTTACCTGTGTCTAGTTTTGAGGGGAATGACAAGAGGAGAGAGAAGGGGAAGAGAGGGTGGTTAGGATTCACATGGTGTAGAGCATAATGCAGTCAAGGTATTGCTATTGTCCAAGAGGTGCAATAAAGTGATGTCTAGGAAGTGATATCCGGAGAGGGAAAGGTTAAAAATCAGACTATGGAGAATGTTTACCATTCTAGGTATTGACAAGGTCTTGAACGGACCACAGAGTAACTATTGGCCAGATCACGGTGCTGACAAGATCAATCAATGAGCAGAAATGAAGGAACCAAGAATTTAGGATGTTAAATACTGAGTATCAAATTCATCAAAGGTTCAAATTGGCAATAAACAATGTAGCAGTATTATGGAAAGAATGACAGTGAACAAGTAGTCTTCAATACATGTTGGGGGTTTTAAAGTGAGAACATGACTGTAACACGGAAAAACAGTAAGTATTGGCTTGATTGATATGGCCAGGGCAATAGAGAGAAGGGAGGTGTAATTATCTGGACGTGACAGGAGACAAAAAGCATGATTCTGTCCCTATTCACACTCCCAGTAGCAAGAAAAATGTGGGAGGGAATACTCACTGTTTCAGACAGACATAAGAAACGATACTCTCAGATGCAAGTCAAATATCAGTGGAAGCGCCACATACACAAGGAAGTTCAGAGCAAAGGTTAAATGTACAAGGATTTGCTGATAATCAGCTTTTGTTTTAAGAAGGATCAGGGATAGTTTCATGGCTTCACGAAAGTTTGGATAGGAGTTCAAATGCAGAAAATGCAGAGCTCTGTGTAGAGGAAGATTTGGGTAATAAGGAGTGACAGAAATTCTGCACTTGGTCAAACCATTAAAGAGAATAAAAGTAATGAAAAAAACATTAGAAATAACACAGAGATTAACTAAAAAAAGAAATTCTGGGCTTATTTTGATACATTACAGAAACAGAAAGAAAGGTCTGATAATGGCGAAGATGCTGTGTCAAGATAAATATGTGGTCAAGGATGTAGATTTGGGGAATGTGCTTGTGGACACTCACCAAAACACTCTCTTCTCTCCACCTATAAATGTAGAGCGGAGGGGAAAGACAATTCCATCCAGAGCACCACAGACTATGATACTTCTTGCTAACAGCAGAAAGAGAGTTAGAGGATGGAGCTCAGGTAACAAACCATAGGCCTGAATGAATGACACACATTTTTTAAGGACATCTGCTATGGGGGAACGCTTCCGCAGATGATAGGTTCAGAGCCTGATTTCTGTTGCGTATTGACCCAGAGTTTAAATCCCTGGCTGTACACTTCCTGTGCTGTGAGAATTTAAGCAAACCTATGGATGGCTTTGCATTGTGTTTGGGTCACTGGAGACATTACCCTTTAGTAATTAATACTAGTATTCATGATAATAATATTCACAGTCCACATTCAGACTTGCCAAAAAAGTCATAAATTTTCAAATATGAGCTAGCTGTATTTCAGATCTTTTTACATAAGAAGGATTCTTTTCTAAATGAATACTGGGAACAGTACAAAAGACAACAGAGAGCCTTCCAGAAGGCTGAGAGGCAGCTGGCAGAGGATGCGGCCTCCAGCACAGTTGTTTATATTTGATTACTTTTGCTTAAACTTGACAAAATAATTAAAATAAATCCTTTGTGCTCAAGGGATAGGCTCTAGGAAGAAGAACTAGAATAGTTTGTTTGGATAGATTTCTGGAAGATTTGAGTGAAGGTTACATAATCTCCATTCATAAAATCAAAATTGATTTATGCAAAACACCTTATTAATATGTATATGAAAGCAGATCTCTCTATTGCACAATTCCCAAAAAGAGGGAAAACACCCAGAAATTAACTTGTTAAATCACATCTGTAGACCTAGGATCATCCTTATTTGCATTTCTGTCATAAGCAGAAACATTGCCTAGGAAGGCAGTATTTCAGAAAAGGAATTACAGTTTGAAACGTACTGCTTTGGTTAATACTCAACATATTTTTCCCTGTGTTTTATTGATCAGCATTAGTATATTTGCTGTTTTTGTCCGAGTCTCCATTATATCTGGTAAATGCAAAAATATAGAAAATAAACTAATTTTGCTCATCACTTACATTTATGTTTGTCACATTCAGTAGTAGGTGCTCAAACACTTTGTCGGTTTTGTGTGTTGGTGGTCATTTGTGTGTTTACAATGTCCAATGGTCGTTCTAGAGTTTGGAAAGATAGATAACTATCTGCTTTTCTTCTGGATTTGTACCACCCTTTGCCTGTACCTTGTGCTGGTCCCTATGTAACACTGTTAATGGGTAGTCCTTAGGCAAAAACCTAAAGCACTTTCAGACTGTTTGCTAATCATAGTTTGATACTGAAACAGCGACCTTGGTGTCTCAAGGGAGCACATTAGAAATGCCAAACTTTAGTACCACTTTTGACCTACTGAATCAGAATTTGTTTTTCAAATGATCCTCAATGGCTCCATCCACATGTTAAAATTTGACAAACATTAGACTAGTTGAATGACTACAAAAGTAGTTAAAGCATTAAAATATCTGGCATCACATTCCACTTTCAGTATTTTCTAATGTCCTTGGGCACATGACTTCACTTCTCTGAATTTAACTTTCCTCATACATAAAATCAGGGTTATAATAGTGGTTTCCATATGAAATCCTAGTTTTGAAGATTAAAGTAGTTTATCCTTTTGAGAACTGTTAGGAAGTTTGGTTCTTTGAGAAAAATACATCTCGGCAAGTATCTGCCATAGAAGAGATATTCACCCTAAAAAACCTGAAATGCTTAGTGAAATATTGTATTTCTACACATTCCGATCATCCCTTCACTGATTTGAAAAGGGAGGAGGATTCATATACATGTATTAGTATCTGCTTGGGATGTGGAATGCCTACCTTCCCCAAACCTCCCTGTTGGAAATATGGAAAAGGGATCAACCTCATAAAAGCAGAGAGGATGGTTCAAACGAAATACTGTGTTCTAACCTACTTTTCTGTACAAGTAAGTTGAAACTCTATGTCATTTATTATTTATGAGTTTGTTTTGAAGTTAAGAGGATTAGGTGACATGAGTCCGTTGCCTGTATTTTTGGGCAACTCTGGATATTATTACAGCTACAGCCAGAGGTGGGGGAGAGTCTCCAGCAGCAGTGACACTGGCTACAGTGGCAATAAGCCAGGCCCATCCTTGGGAAAATCTAACAAATGCTATGTAAAAAGCTTAATAAATTTTTGCACCTAGTAGATTGTCTGAATGAGGACTCACAAGATGAACTTCCCTTGGGTTTTCGAGTCAGGGTGTTGCCCACAGGAGTAATTTGTCATATTTTTTTTTCTTTTTTTTCTCTTCTCTTCCTTCCTTTCTCCCTCCCTCCCCTTTTTCATATTTTTATTTCATGGAAGATATACATTCCATTTTGGTTTGATCTCTAGAAACTTCAAACAAGTAATTGAGTAAGACCTTACTGCGTGAATTTTTATTCTTTTATTCTCTCTTGGTTTTGTCTTTTTAAGTTTAGCTTATCACTTGAGCCTTATTTTTTTATCCACACCATCTGCTATAATAGCTATGAAATACGTAAACATATTGTCAGTCTACAATAATTCATAGAGTGAGGCACTTATATAAACAGACAAATTAACAAAGGAAGGGAGAAGAAAAAGCTCAAAAGCAGTCCTAAACAGACATGCACAGTTGGTTTCTCTTTGGAAATGATAGAAATGCACTGCATATTTAAAATACATAATGGCTCAATTGGATCCCTACAGAATTCTTTTTAAAAGGGACACCTAGTGCTCTGTATCTCATATATGAATATCTGCATTTAGTCTACTTTATTTCAAAAAATATTCAAAATAAATGCACCTGTAATTAACATGTACAGAAAAATCTGTTATTACTCCACAAGTAATGCAGTCTAACAACTATTTACATGGAATTTGCATGGTATTAGGTACTGTAAATAATCAATAATCTAAAGATGCCTGATAGGATATACACGATGTGCAAAAGCATATGTTATACCATTTTATATAATGAACTTGAGCACCCACAGATGTTTGTTATCTGTAGGGTCCTAAAATATTTTCTTGTAGATAATAAGAATGGTGCATATTCAACTAATATTACACTATGATAATTAATTTCAGGTACATTGTCATTTTAAATATAAAACACAAAACAGTATACTATAGAAAATGATACAGGACAATATTGTCATATTACATATGGGAAGCATTAACAAAAGTATCATTCCATACAGCAAAATAAAAATGAATTGCACCATAATACTTTTAAGAATTTGTTTATAAGAAGTCATAATTAAGAGTATAAAAGTGATTTCCTATATATAAAATCTGTAATGTGCTCATATATTAATTCAACGACTGAGAAGGAGAAAATTAATTCAATATACAAGTATAAGAATTTAGTGAGCAGTTCCTAATGGGGGAAAGAGTACTTCCAAAGAGCTAATTATAATAAAAAAGTGAATAATTCCACTAGTTTTCAGGAAAAAATCAATTAAACCAAAATGAATTATTCTTTCATATAGCCTCCAAATGCTAAAATTTAGAAAGACCTGATAACAGTTGTTTTCAAGAATGTGGAACAAACCTTTGCTGGTAATCATGTATGTTTAAAAGTTAAAGTGCACAACACTCTGATATTGATATTGAGGTTCTTCATATGCTCACTGAATTGAGCTGTTATTCTGTTCTATGCTGCATGCAATAGAGACCAGTATACATAATCATACCAACTGATATATAAAATATATGCACCAGAACATTCAGAGAAAATTAACTTAAATTTCTAGTTGCAGCAGAAATAATATATTAGCTGCTGTATGGCATATTCACAGAGTAAAATGTTTCATCACCATGACGAGTGCAACAGACCTACCTAAAAGACCATGATGAATCATACAGACAGAGCTGGCTAGAGTCAGATTATAAGGAATATAGCTTTAATGTAATTGTATAATTATATGAAATTTAGATGACATAGTAATTATTATTACATAACAATAATTTATAATAATTATAAATTTACAAATCAAAACATAGCTTATCATTGAGAAGGAACACAGAAAAAGTAATGGGAATTCGGAAGGGCTAAAAATATTTCGTTTCTGGGTTTGGTTGAGTAATGTTTCATTGAGCTGTCTACACATGCTTTTTATACTTTTTATGTGGAATAAACTTGAAACAAACCGGGGTATAAATTAATCACTTAAAATGTGATGAGCGGTTCTACCAAAACTTTATTATTTGAATCTGTGTTGTCAATACTTGAATATATTTCTAGACGATTTCAGTTATGTATTCAAAACAAATGCCAGAAAACATTTCATCTGTTTATGGCAAATAAGATTTTGCGATAATTTGAACCAATTTTTTAAATTCTAAAAGCAAAATTGATGTGTGCTATGTACATAACTTCCTCAAAGCCACTTGTCAAATAGAATAACAGTAATCAACAGGATGCTTCAGCTTCCTGTTTCCTTTTCAGTTTTACAAATCAGAAGTTCTCAGTTTTGATAAGACAAATCTCTTACTTGATAATATTACCCCCTGCTGTGACTCAGCCTGTGCAGCTTTAATGTGCAATTTTATTCAAGTAGAGCAAAAGTATTAGGTCCTGCTGAACATATGTAGGGGAGGGTATTGGGAGAAGGCCTGAAATTCAGAAAAGCACATTTTTATAAGATACATAAGCAGACTTCTAGCAGTGATGATATGAAAGGAAATGTGGATAATCTACTTCCCTATTGACTTTTAAAATAAATATAATAGTGACTCGTAATTTAACCATGCAACTCTTCACAGCCTATTTGTGTAGGATTTGAATTATTTTTAAAACCGAAGACATTTTCTCCTGGATGTGATACCAACTAATAATTATGCTAGTCCTTCATTAAGACATTCAGGATACTAAATCCACTGCAATACCAGTTAGTGCTACATCAACATGATAATGACACATAAATGCTAATTTATCAGCTTTCTTTTATTTAAGTAGTTAAAGAAAGTATTTTCCCACACCTTGTTAGTTCTTTTCAGATGCACGAAAAAGGTTAAAAGGCATTTAGCATTTCACTTGTAATTAGATATGTATTAACCACTTAATGTATACTTGACAATTATCAGAGATGTCATAATTTCAGAACGCATTTTAAGTGTTCTTTTCAAAACGGGTTCTCTTAGGTTTAATTTGTTTTCCAGTTATAAATGTGTTTTATCTGCACATCATCAGGATCATGTATAATTCTTTTTGTACTTCATGCATATAAAAGAATTTCAATGACATTTGGAACTAATCAGGGCCCCAAAACTTTCAAATTTACTTCTGAATGCAAAGGACTCCCACCCCTGTTTGTAAAGACTTTGCTCAAAAAAGAAAAAGAAAAATATACATCACTTTTAAATTTGCAAATATCTTAGAAATTCTTCTGTAAGGAGTCAAAGACACATCAAACTTTTACCTTTTTTGTTATATCTGACTGTGGCTGGTGATTCATGAGGACTCTTTCATTTCCTCTATTTACAGAATACATATTTATTTTAAAAACAGTTTGAGATGGAGGTGTGAGAAATTCAGGATCTACTGAAGGTTGGTCGACTTTGGGCGAGAAACATAGTTATCTCACCTTGAATTCCTACTTATGTAAAATATGATTTAGAGGAGCTTACAGGTTTAGAGTAAAGATGATTGGCATGCTAGGCATACAACCTTTTGCATTCCTATGGAAAAACCTACAATGATTGTAAATGTCTATGGGCATACAGCAGCTTAGAAGGTATCAGTATTGCATTTTAACCTTGAACCACTGAAAATCAATCCTAAGGTGTGTCATACACGCTCTTTATCCCCATCACGTAATTTCTCATAAGATCTGAGATGGGAAACACCCTTAAACGTGAGTATTCTGATTTGCACATAATATCGTTAATGTGTCAGAATGACATTTTCGAGAAAAATTTGTGTGCTATTTTGTTACCTTTTATAAATAACAACATCCTAAACATACCTAGATGCATTAAACTCTGATGACTTTTGTGCACTGTGTTTCCTTGGGATCTCACCAGAACACTCAGATACCCAATTGTTTACAGATGAAAACTGGGAAATAAAGAGCTTTATACACCGGACTAGCTCGCAGCCTCAACCCTAACACCAGTCATTCCGTACTCCAGCCCGCGCTCTCCTGCCATTACGCCTAATCTTTGGCTGACCTAATCACCTCCTCCTCAGTGCTAGAGGCTTCTTCATTACATTCACCTTTTCCTGGATCTGGACCACAGACTGATCTTTCAGGGCTCAATTCAAATGCATTTTCTCTGGAAGATTTATTTGCCATCCTACTATCCGGACAAATTTAAAAGTATTTCTCTCTGGTTTTTTAGGGTCTAATTCATTTCTCTTCACATAATGCTACTTTTTTTTCCTGTTCTGATGATTGAACCCAGGTCCTTTCCATTGAGCTATATCAACAGCTGTTTGTTTTAATTATGAGATAGGGTCTCACGAACTCACTAATTTGCCCAGGCTGGCCTCTAACTTGGGACCCACCTGCCTCAGCCTCCCAGAGCGCTGGGCTCATAGGCATGTACCATCATGCCTGGCTACCTGATGCTTTTTTTGAGGTGGTGCAAAGGGTGGTGGTAGAAAGAATTCTGCAGTCTGTCACCTGAATCTGAATAGGCTTGGCCACTATTTGTTGATTTCAGGCACCTAAGTTCCTTCTTCTATGCCTCAGTCTGCCCTTCTGAAAACTGAGATTTGGACCATCTCAGAGCATCAGTGTGAGGATCAATGGAGTTAGTCATGTAAAGAGTTTGGAATGATGCTTGCTATAATTTCCTATGAAAGTGATGGAAATTTTCTTTTCTAATGTTTTTTTTTTTATTTTTAAAGACAAAGAGCTGGGGAGATATATATATATATATATATATATATATATTTTTTTTTTTTTTTTTTTTTTGGTGGTACTGGGGATTGAACTCAGGATGCTGCGCTTGCGAGGCAGGCCCTTATTCCACTGAGCTATATCCCCAGCTCCATAGCTGGGGATATAGTTCAGTGGAATAAGTTCCTGCCTGACAAGCACAAGGTCCTGAGTTCAAGCTCCAGTAGTGCAAGAAAAAAAAGACAAAGAATGAAAACATATTAACAAGCAAACAGACATAAACAAAACAACACCCAAACAATAGAAACAATACAGAGTTTTAGAAAAGGTGATATAAAATTAACAATAGATATTGTATTGTTGTACATATTGTTATCTTCAAATTGGCTACTCAGTTAAATAACATATTATCTCACTAGTGTAAGAACCTGAAAGAGTGAATAAAAACTAGGAGATGTGATAGAAATTGTGCAATGAAAGGAAAATGCTCAAAAATAAGAGGCCACTGGGGTGTGGAAAAGGAGAGGGGGAAGAAGGGGAAATCACCATGTATGTATGATATACAGGATAGCTAACAGTGGTCCTACTGTCTTTTATTGCTTTACTGAAAGGAACAGTTACTGATTACTGGTTTGATCATTATTGCATGTCACTATGTTTTCCTGAGAAACCACTTTGAAGATATCAATAGTAATACAACCATTGTTAATTTCCTACCACTTTGTCTGTAACTCTATATTGTTTGTATTGTTCTTATGCTAGTTTGTAAATGGATGTCTGTTAATATGTTTTCTTCCTTTATTCTTAAAATAAAAAAAAAAAATATAGGCATTTGAGGTTGATCAAACCATTAAACATTAACTGTTCCTTTCAATGAAACAATAGAAGTCAGTAGTGTGACTCAGTTACCTTGTGTGTGTGTGTGTGTGTGTGTGTGTCTATTTTTCTCCTTTCTTTTCTCTTTTCCCTCATCCCGGTTGTTCCCTTCCTTTGAATAGTTTCTTTCTCTTCACAATAAGGATTATACCTTTCAGATTTTATTCACTCTTTCAGGTTCCTACACCAGTGAGACAATACAGAATTTACACATGCCGGTCTGATTTATTTCACTTACAAGTGTGGACTCTAGTTGCATCCATTTACGTATGAAAGCCTCAAGTTTACCTTTCTTTATAGCCGAGTAATAGTCCATTACATAAAAATACCACATCTTTTTTATCCATTCCTCAGTGGAAGGGCATTTGGATTGCTGCCACAATTTAGCTATCACAAATTGATCAGCTATAAACATGGCACACATATATCGCTGTGGTATGATGTTTGTAGCTCTCCTGGAAAAATCTCCCAAAGGGGAATAGCTGAGTCGAACGGGATCTCTGCTCCTAGTTCACTGAGGAATCTTCAGACTGATCTCCACAGGGGCTGCGCCAGTCTACACTCCTCTGTCTCTTTCCCTCTCTCTCTCTCTCCCCCTTTTTTCTTTCTCTGTTGATTTTTCTTTGTTTTTACTGTTTATTTTTAATTGTACTTAACGTTTCACCTGTCTGCTTTGTGAACACGGCAAGTAGCTTTCTTATATACCGTTTGACCTTCGGGACCTAGCACTGTGTTTGATGCTTATAAATTAAACATACTTGAGTACTCGGTGGATGAATAAATAAGCTGTCAGTTTGGAGGCACCTGTCTAGATGTCTTTCCTTCACCAATAGTGAAAGTAACTTATTTAAAACTGTATCTCTGGTTAAATATTAAAGAATGCAGAATAGAAATATCTTATTCACAACTGAGTTTCATGCTAAATTTTTATCAGTTTATTGTGGAGTTCTGTAAAAGCCTCCAAAAAATATAGCTTAGTGAAATTATAGGTTTCTTTAAAAACACCTCTCTCATTTTCTCAGGGATGACATTTTAAACAGCAATGACAGATGCAATGTTTTCTCACACAAGTACAGGGAAATTCATTATCAGACATAAAAGGAAGAAGTCTAGATTCAACCTTTACCACCAAAGACCTTAAAAATAAAAAAATAAAAAAATCCATGCAGCTATAAGAGATTTGAAAAATCAAACTGGTTTTACCACTCAGGAATACCAAGGTGCTACCAAGAGCCTTTGGTGATTGGCCAACTAGTGAATGTGCTTCAGATTTGAGTTTGGGTGCAGGAAGGAGGGGCATTTAAATTCGAACCCGCCTGTGTATTTGGAAGGACAGAATCATAGGCAGAAACAATGACAGGGGCTTTTGTAATCAAATAATATAAACCATACCTATAGAAATCCCAGAGAGTCAAATGACTTGTCTGGGTTACCTAGCTGGGTAAAGACAGATTTGATTTCAGAGGATATTTTATAATAGAAAAGTTTTTATACATGGGTCATATTTCAGGGTAGTTTCATGGTGAGATGATTCATAATGAGGCAAACACAGGCAGTGTCTAAAATAAACTCAGAGTGTACTTTTGGACTGCTGAGCACTAGGATAAATGTTACAAACAAAAGCCATCAATTACCTGGGGGTATCCACCTGCAGAGTCTCTCCCATGGAACAGTGGGATCTGAAAGATTGTTTATGAGTCCATTTATTGTCAAGGTCAAAGTAACAGGGTAGTGCTACCCAAAGAAACATAATAAACTGCCAACAACGAGAAAAAGAGTTGAAGTACTTTTAGGTGGATGCATAGCTTTGTTCTTATCTACGGGAGTGTGTAGGAGTGATGCTTCCGGTTCCAACTTTTCTACCAGTAATTAGACCAAATGTCTGAGATTAACAGTTTACTGCCTATCTTAGTTTTGATTCTTCCACAAGCAGAGCCTGAGGCAAGGATTCACGTGCATAAGGTTCCTTGAGGAACAAAGACTGAGAGAGAAGTAAAATGCAGCAAAGGCAAGAGCCAAAGAAGAGGAGGTCTCAACCCTCTTGTAGTTTGAGCCTGATCACATGGGAAGGGGTGGGGCACTGGGCGTCGCCCTTGGGAACGGATTTATCACTCACCAAGCAGGATGTGAATGAGGGGCAACAAGGCCCTCCGCAGGCTTACTGTGAAACTCCCTGTCTTCTATATAGGATTTGTCATTTAGATAATTACTAAGCCATTAGCAACCAAGTAAAAAACAGACATCCCCATGATTTGCGTGGGCAGGATTTGAGAAGGACTCAGCACTGTCACCCGAGGAACGTGAATTTTACAACATGAGCTCTTCTCAACTTCCAACAAGTTTCTCATAATACCATACCGAGAACCCCCAGGTCAGTGAGCCTCAAGCTTCAAATCGGTAAAATAGAAAAAACAAGAGTATCTGCCTTCCATGTTTATTCACTAGCTTAAGAGAGATAAAATCCATATGGCAAAGCACCTAAAACTCTTGAAAAGTGAAGAACAAGAAACTGGTCTGGATAATGTTTAAGAATGTGAGCTAGAAGAATTTCTAAGAAAAAGTACAGGAGTATTTGGTATGTCGACATTTGATCAAGTTAAGAGAAATAATATGTAGTTAGAAGGATTAAAGGTGTCATTTTCGTAGCATTCATCCGAGTCAGGGACTTCAGGTTCATTACCTCAGTTTATCTGGGTGGCTGCCCTATGTGTAGTTCCTGCTGCAATTCTTATTCTGTCAATCTCATGACAGAAGTCTAAGGGTGCGGAGAAGCGCCCCAGTTTTATCCTGCTAAGCGTGTGACAGAGATAGAAATTCAACTCAGATATATCTGTATCACAGGTTCTAGCATTGAACAATTCACTGGTATTGGGTCAAAGACCTTTCTAGCAAAACCATGGTTAAAAATTTATGAAGGAAGCCATGAAGAATTAACATTAGGAGGATATGTTTCATGTACTTTAGGAACTTTTGAATTGTTTATAGGCAACAAGTCAGGCTTTGTTTTTTCTGTTTTAATATGTTAGTAATTCTTGCTCTGGGTACAACAGGAAGCACTTCAGACTTGACAGCATCATAGCTACTGTGTGGAAAGCACAGCTGTGGTAGTTCTTCCTTGTAGTTTTTCAAATGTAAGTCTTAGAGAATAAGATCTTTTAACTTCATAGAAGAAAATTCATTTAATGGATATAGGCCATTTTTACTTTCTGCACAAATAGTAGTAAAAATACTCGTAAGAATCAACAGCTCTACAGAGTTAGTCCCTAAAAAAGGAGAAAAAAATTATGAAGAGACAGAAATGTCAGCAGTGACATGAAAATTGATTTCCCTCCATCCAAATGGAGGCATTTAATTTCTTCTTAATTTAATTTTTCTTATGCTTTTTTTTTTGGTCAAAAACAGGATATTTTAACTAGGCAAAATTCTAGTTGTATGTCATTTTTAAAGCAGAAAAGGTATGTTAAAATAACATAGAGAATGTGAGAGTATCTTTATTAAGAATTGAAGATATAAGGTTGACCAAATAATCACACAGTTCCTTTCAATAAACCAACAGATATTAGTAACACAGTTACCCTAGCTAGGTTGTGTGTGCGTGTACCTATATTTTTCTCTTCCTTCTTTCTTTCTCCTCCCTCCTCCTTCATCCTAGTTGCTCCTTCTTATCTGAGCAGTTTCTTTCCCTATCACAGTATCTATTGTACTCTTTCAGATTCTTATAGTAGGGAGGAAATATGATGTTTACACATGTGAATCTGATTTATTTCACTTCTGGTAATCAGAATGATCTGAAAGCAACAACATGCAGTATAAGAACCATTGTTTCGTGAAGCTCTGTATCAGTTCCAATGTTTTTTTTTTTTTATTACTTGTTACTGACTTTGATCAGTCTTACATTCTTACATCTGATGGACTGAACAACTTCATTGAAGAGAACAGTAGGTAATGTAGCAACCATTACTAATTCCTATCATTTTGTTTTGAGGTCATGTATCATTTTTGCTGTTTTTGTGTTGTTTTGACTTAGTCTTCATTGTTGTTTTGTTAGTATTTTACTATGTAAAACAAAAAAAGAATTGGGGAGCAACAAGAAGAAAAATATGACCATATAAAGCAAAATACCTTAGCTTTAGGTATAGGTATTAAATTGGTATAAAAAATGGATAGAATCCATAACTCTAGAGAGGTATAGCAAATAAATACTACATACTGTATTTCATGATTATCTTCAGAATCTGAGATCTTAAAGTTGTCACCAACCTTTGTTCATCCATATTCTGTTTAGATTCATAAACATATATGTTCTTTTTTTTGCACACAGATATAAACACATTAAGATACAATTAGCAATGTATACATGTATTGCATATGTGTATGTATATAAATATATATTTATGTCTATTAGTACCACTATCTATCAATTTATCTATCTGTCTATGTATCTATTTATAATCTATCTATCCATCTTCAGAAACAAAGTCTTCCCCCAGAAGATCAGTATACTCCGGCATCACTGTATAGAACATGGGATCTCTGATATAAGCAACTGTGGGAGCATGAGATTTTCAATGAGAAACAGACCCAATTATTGATTCATATATCTTTTTTTCCAAATAGGAATCAAACTCAAGAGCTTGGGGTTGCCCAGGGGTTGGGGCATGCTGCCGAATATCCCTAGCACCCAGATTTATATATCTGTTGATGACTGAAGCAGTTCTGCATGGTGGGATTGGGCACATATTTATTAAGAAAATTTTAAAGTGTTTGTCTTTTTAAAGTAGCAGAAATTTCCCTGAGCCCCCCAAAAGTAACAACTAATATATTATCTTCCTTACATAGCCTCTGAAATGTAGGGGTCAGGAAAACTGCAAGCCTTCCACAACAACAGATATAATTACTCTCAAACAAGGCTTTCATTGAATCCAATATGAAACATTTCAGTCCCTGGAAACACTATATATAAAGGATATAAGAAGCAATATGCCTATTGTTCATCTGCTAATGTCCCGAAATGTCACCAAGGTAATTACTTGGATGACATTTATGTGATGCAGCTGGACATTGTTACAGTTAATATAAAGCCTGCCTTTGGCAACCACTTTATTTCCACCTACACCACACTGTGTCATGCTGTAGGCGTACAATCACTTTTCCTAGAAGAACACTTGCCTCCCCCAAATGCCATCTCTACCATGTATGATTTCTTTTTTCCCTCTGCGCACCAATATCTAAAGCAAAGCAAAATTTTGAAAAAGGACAATAACACCATCTGATACACATTTTTCTTAAAATTTATTTCTGGGACTTTTAGAGGTGTTTCCAAAAATAATTTATAAAATAGAGCAACACTAATATTTTCTTTTAGCTTCCTTTTTTTGAAGTATGTTTCTATTATCCCCAGAAGCCTAGATTCACAAGATGCGTATTGTCAAAATTTTCTACAATCACAAGGGTATATTTGCTTTCAAAAAGCAGATGATTGGCAAAGCTTGACTTTTTTCTAACACACACACACGCGCGCACACACACACACACACACACACACACACACAAACGTTATATTTTAAGCTGCAAAGGAGTCCACATTCCTCCAGCCCCCACAAACTCACATGCAAACTGGAGCTTAGCTTTTCGACTCAGAATTGTCCCCAGAAGATTGGTGGCCAGGCACTGGTATGTGCCAATATCTTGATCTGTGTGGGGGCTACTAATGGCCAATCTGCCTCCATCCAACTTGTAGTGATAATTCCTGGTAAAATCAATATCGGTACCATTTTGCTTCCACCTTTAAGGGAAAAAGATCACATTACACTTATAATAACAAAGAATCAAATGCTATTTGTCTTAAACAACATTAAGTTCTAAAAGATTCGAACAAAATTACAGTTACTAATGGAAGTTATCCTACTAGGTACTCCCAAAGTAACTGTGATACCAATAACTAGATTACTTGGAGGCTCCTGCACTCTTTAAAAATTGTAAACATTCACTGAAATGTGTACAAAGAAGCAACAAATCCCTTGACATAAGAAATAAAAATTAGACATTCAGTCAGTTGTACTGGCCATCCTATTCCTTCAGAGACTTTTCAAATATTGCATGCCATCCCTAACTCTCACAACTGGTGCTGCAAAATTGAATGTCAAAAATGATTTAGAGGTAGAAATACAAGAAGGGCACATTACAAATGGCACAAAGGATGCCAGCAAAGATTTTACAATGCCAATTTGAGGCTGACAGGAAAACAATAATAACCTGAATCCTTCAGAACACTTTTGTCTCTGTTAGTCTGTTATATGGAAAATTAATCATGTTGAAAATATTTCAATGGCATTTAGGAATGCCAGCCTACAATTTTATGTTAACAAAACAAATGCAGTTTGAGAAGTTTTTATTTTGAGAAGAAAATGTCTTGAGGCTGAGCTATTCATCCGTAATCCTTTAGTAGATGAATTAACTAGCTAAAGTGCGCTGAAATAATATTTATTTTCAAAGAAATATACTTTTAGGAGTTCCATTTGGTCACTGTAAAACAAGGAAATAAACAGTCATTATTTTTAATCAGACTCATTCCCCCCACCTTGTACTTTCTAAGTCTAGCAAAGTTTCCCAGTACTTTATGTATGAAGACTATACATATACTCCTGGAGCACAAGCTATGTGTAGGCACACAACCCACTTAGAAAATGGACGTTTAAAAATGGGGAATCAGGACAATGAGTTGAGGGAGTGGAAATATATCTTGCAAGGTTCATAGCTCTGATCTCTACCATAACAGGCAGATGAATAAGAGAAAAGACATCTAAATATATTTGTTATAATGTTTATATGGGATGGAAGAATTTAGAAACAGATGCCAAGATGCAGATAAACCTGAACATTTTCCCACTAGGTTTGATTAAGCATAGACAGCTCTCAGAACTAAAGGAGCAAAATCTAGCAATAGTAAGTGAGATGCGAGGGACACAGGGAGGCCTGCTTTTATAGATTTTATTGGTGTCGCTAAGGCTTTTTACATAAAGGTTTTCCTCCCTTCTGAGTGTAGGAAAGACACCTTTGGAAAGAAGATTTTGTGACTTAATTCAAGGAAAAAGGATGAGGGGAAGGTGAGAGTGATCGTCCTCTTTCTGTTATCTGCTCATCATATATTGGGATAAAGTGTCCTTAACACTGTCACAGTTACTTAGAAAAGAAACAAAGGAATGGATGACCCCTTTGTATGCAATATAGATATAGCTAATTTATGAATCATAATTTTAAGAGTATGTGCTAACTTTGCAATGATTCTGCCCCCATAATGAAATCATATTATATATTTTGGTGGAGGTTGTTAATTGTAGAAAAGGAATGACATTTTGTAGAATTATTTATAGTGCAGTTTAGGAGCATCTTGAAATCTACCATGAAGAGAATTCAACAAATGCTTATCAAAGTAGCAAAGAAATTTGAACCTAGGTAATTCTATATCTTATTAAAGATGTGAAGTGATAGATCAAATACTAAATCAATGAGACATTGTGAACAAATCCCATTACTTTTAAATTATTTAGCTACTTTCTGTATACCTAAACTTCTGTTTAATAAAATGAAATCAAAAGATCTCAGTCAAAGGGTACATAGCAATGGCCTGGATTTTCTGCTATTTTTTTCTATAGGAATTTGTTCAGACTGCTTCATGTTCTCAATATTAGCATAAGAAAATGTGAAAATGTTTCCTTCTCTAGGTCTGTCTCAAGGGGCCGATATTCTCCTTGCCAGAGCTGTAATACTGCCTTTCATAATTTGCTTATAGGGCATGGTCTTTGGACCTCCACGCTCCCTATCATTTCCAAAGCAAAGGATATCCCATACTTAGTTTGCCAGCTCTCTTTAATTTTGGAATCAATCACTGAAATAACTGCTGTCATCATTACATGCTCCTAATTAAGCCCCGTCATTGTTTTTCAACACAAAGTCAAAGTTGTTGGCCTAGCTGCAGCAAATGGATTTTTCACAGTATCGCAGTAATCATTATAATCACTATGGTACAATGAATATTAAACTGCGCATATAGATCAGGAGTTCAACTCCTGGTGTGGGCTTTGTCCTAATTAATATGTTTAAATCGATGGAGAAATAGAATCAATGAATTTGAGTGATTTTCAAACATATGCTACTGATAGTCTTGCATGGCAGTAGTATTTTCCTGTGATGAAAACTAGGAAATATGTCTTAAGTAATTATTTTAAGCATATGAATGAATATATCAATTCCAGAAAAACATAATGGATTTAAACTAAAATACTGATTTTTTTCTGGGGAATAGCCTTCCCTATTTGGTAGTTTATCCGTGTACTCACTGGGGGTATGTGTTCACTAATGTAAGTGTGTGTGTGTATGTTTGTGTGTGTGTGTGTGCATGCATGTGTGTTTTGAAAAACTTCATTACCATTTAAGTGCTTGTTCCAAATTCCTCATTCTGAGTCCAGACCCAGACCTCTAAAGGAAAACTCTAAAATCTGAAGTTTAAGTCTCTTTTGCTGATTGTAATACATATTAAGGTTGGAACTTTTGCTGTGTGGAAGGAATCCTAGACCTAGCTCTGACATTCCTGTGGAGGGTATTCTTGGACACCAGTCAAGTATGATTCTTCCAGAAGCATTTCTATCAGGTAAAAGTAACTTGCAAAATAAAGTGTATCCTGCTTTATTTCATGACGTTAAGAGGAGGCAGAAAAGCAAATCAGAAAGATAGAGAGGCTAAGTGACAGCTGTTGAATTTCACTCAGAGGCTAAAAGGTATTCATTTTTTAAAAAATGATTTTAGACAAACTGTTCTTAAGCTATTTCCAAAGTTCAGCTTTTAATATCACTATTCTTCACAGGAGATCTCATTTGCTATTCTGTGTTTACTAAAAGAAAGACACATCTGAATTCCTTTAAGAACTAGTGGAAGAATTAAAATTTGGTACCATAATCCTATTTAAAAATATTTTAACAATATTTCCCATGAATTTTCTTTGGGTTTTTAAAAAAAAGTATTCCAGAAAGCATACTTTGTGGGTTAAAAACTGATGAAGAGAGAGAGACAGAGAGAGAGAGAAAGAGAGAGGGAGAGAGAGAGAGGATTACTTCAAGGTCACAAATGGAATAACAGAGTTATGACTAGAAACATTAATTTAGTTCTAAGTAATGTATTTTATTGTATTGCTTTACACTGTATACTAAGAACTTCAAATAGTGCTGGGATTTGTGAGCACAAATATATTTCAGTTTAATGCACATGTGTTTGCACACAATCTAAGGTAAATAGGGTTATGAATGAGATTTTGAAATAAAATGTAATTTATAAAGTGTCATAATGATAAAGGAGAAATATAGCTCCTGGCCTGTTAGATGCCCAAAGTGCCAATTTCACAGTCCCACAACATCAACCAATGAAGTCTCAAATCACAGGAAGAGATTAGGAGAGTTTTCTTGAAAATGAGAAGAATAGCTTTTGGATTTCTAGGAGAGGTCTGGGCTGGGTGGCCACTGCGGCCATTTGTCAACAGGTAATATGGTAATGTATACAGCAAAGTCACAACATAGCTACAGCATTGGTTAGGCTATAATCAACCTATGATATTAAAAGTATGGCCACTTAGCTATTATTACTCCAACAAAAAAATGAGTCACTTAGCAAGGGAACAAAGAGAATAAAGGCATTTTGTGAAAATGAGAGAGTATGGGTCTGGATGATCCGCCGGCCCGTCTGTGCACCTAATGCCTCTCTGGGCCCACTGCACCAGGTGGTACTAATTACAGTATAATCTCAAATTGTTTATTTCTAGGGAGGCTGCAGGCCTTGATATGGCTTTCTGATGCTGAGGCCTGGTGCCTCAGATTTGCTTTCAGGAACAAATGTTACTTTTTGTGTGTGTGCTAACTTCCTTGAGGGCCTAGTCCCTCTCTGACTATATGTTAATTTCTATCTAACTTAGCTGCTCGTAATAATATTAAGCCATAATTTCTCCTCTTGTTGCTAATTTATATTATCTGAAACACCTCTGTTCTTTGTTTTATCATCAGTGAAACTGGGTCTGAGTCTGACATGTAGGCATTAAAACTTTAATTCTTCCCTCTCTTTCCAGAGTAAAGAATATTTAATATAGTACAAGAAATATGCAAAGCTGGATTTCTGAGTTAATAAATAAGAAGTTAAATTATTATCTTCAGCATCCCGATTTACAAATACCTAAGAAACATAAATCATTGAAGATTAGAATTTCTAGTCATCTTCATCTGTATTTTTGTCCATGTATGTAATTTAGTTAATTAATCTAGACAGATAACCGAAAATCAAAGTGATACACAGACTTTATTTTTATTGCAAGCTAAAAATTCAAAATAACCATCTTATTTCACTAACATAGACATAAATTATTGCATTTTATTTGGTAACTGGATACTTTAAGAGTAAGAATTCCAGAAAATGCATTTAAAACCAAGATTTACAAATGTCATTTTAATGTTTATTCTTTTTTTGCTAGATTTATTTACATTGCATACAAAATCATTTTCTGCAACTGCACAAATAAGAAAAAACTATTAGTGATCCTTCCTCCCTATTATTCCATAGGTAATATACGGTAAGTGTTAGGCAGATAGGCTTCCTAGTAATAGAAAACTAATGTGTGTGTGTGTGTGTGTGTGTGTGTGTTTGCACATAAAATGCTCTTTCTTCTTTTGCAAGTATTTGGCGACCTGCAACTTTGTTTTTAGTAAACTTAAGAGAAAGGAATCAGCTGTGGAGTTATAGAATTTTATAAACAGTAACATAAATTTCAAATTTTACTTTAATTTTCATCATCACTGCATATGTAGCAACTGAGGCACGATTCCCAAATTGGTATGGAGGTGACGAACACGTCATGATATTGTACAGCATGTGTCAGATTGGGGACATAAATCTTCCTTTTTCCCCCTATGCCACCTTCCCCTGTTTTCTGCGTGTCTTTCTGCTTATCTCTCTCCCTTTCTCTTTCCATGTCTCTCTCAGTTCTAACCTTGGTATAATACTGCATAGCACCAACCTTAAGAAGGAATGTTCTCAAACCTCATCAGTGAGATAAAAGACATAGTGGCTACCGGGAAGCGCTAACTCGGGTAATTATTGTCTGGAAAGTGGATTGAGGGAAAAATTGGGGGTGCTGGAAATGATAGAAACTTGATAGGTAGATAGATGTTAGAGAGTAGGTACCTTACTGCACATCACTTGAAAAATGCCTGGAGCTCTACGTTTAAATTAGAATGGCTTTTAAGCACTTTGTAGCATACATTTTACATCAACGACAAGGAAAAACATGTAAAGGTGACAAAAGACGGGATTTTACCTATAGTGGGGTGAGGGGTAACCGTTAGCGGCGCAATTCAGGATGATTTCAGGTCGGGATAAATCCAAAGGAAAAATGACGTCTTGCGGTTCTTGAGTAAAAATAGGTCTGCTCCACCGAACTTCTCCTGGAAACAGAAAGGAACATCACATAAGAAGCTTGTCTTGTCGTGAGTCCATGGCCTTATGAAATATCAAGTCTACAAGCATTTTAAAAAACAATCTTTTATCTGGAAACAATCTCAAACTTAAAGAAAATGTTGCAAAGCTGATACAGAAAGAATTTTTTGTAAACCCCGGAGAATAATTTTGTTAACTGATCCGCACTTACTCTAAATAAAGCAGTTTATATTTCCTACAAAGAAGGGGCATTCTTGTACACAACTGCAATGAAACCAGTCATACCAAAAGTTAACATTGATTCATTAATGTTAATGAATTCATTAATCATTTAGCATTTTCCAGTTCTTCCTGATGAAATCTTTTATAACAAAAGAATGAAGTTTGAAATTACAAATTCTATTTGTTTTATCTTTTTATTGCTGTCTCTTTCAATTTGGAATATTTCCCCAGTCTTTCCTCCATTTTTCTCTGATTCTTGAGATTACAAGGCAGTTATTTAGTGAACTTTCACTAAATTGAATCTTGTCTGCATAGTTAGGTACCAAGTCCTATATAGTCCTGGTAAGAGCTATCTGACAACAGTAGAGACAATAAGGAAGTCTATCATCATTTTTCAAAATAGTAATAAAACCAGTGAAGGTTGGTTCTTTTCCTTTTTAAAAAATTCACCATGACAAAAGCTCATCTAGAGCTGGCTGTGGTGGTCCATGCATATAATCTCACCACTCAGAAAGCTGAGGCAAGAGGATAGCCATGAGGTCAAGCCTGGGCTACATAGTGAGTTCAAGGCCAGCCTAAACTACATAGTAAGACCCTGTCTCAAAAAAGTAATACTGCTCTAGGCCAACCAGAGCGCTCTGATCCCACTGTTGTGTCTTCTGTCCCTCCTACCCTCTGGGGAGAAAAATCACTGCATCTATGGTTTAATTGTCATTAAATTCAACGATGCTGTGTTTGTGATATTGTGTCCTGTTCATGGCATCTCATGACTATATTTGTCTCACTACTGCTGAAGGTCCCCGATTGTTTGATTAAAGTAGTGACTCACAGATTTCTTCCTCTTAAGGTTCTCATTTTTTTGTCCTTTGTCATTACTAGTTTGTTGTTAAGGATTCTGAGGCAGTGAAAATATATAGTCCCTCACAGAACACTTACCATTTTTATTCATATATTTCTATCAGTGTAGTGTATTCTATCCACATAAATCCGTGATTTCTGGTTTTAGTAAAGTAGTCATAACCCACTATTACTTATTGAATAGCCATAGTGTTGCTGGTTATTCAGCAGGAGCCAGTTCAAGCAGATTTCTTGGTCCTTTTGATATAAGGACAGGGGAAATATAACTCCCGACCTGTTAGATATCAGATAATGCAACTTCCTGTCCCCTGGAATCAAGGAATGAATTATATGGAACAATGGAGGTTAAGAGTAGGAAAATATTATTTCTTTATTTTGTATGGGGAATCGAACTCAGGACCTTGGTCTGGTAAGGCAGGTCCTTGTGCCACTGAGCCATATCACCAGCAGGAATAATTCATTGAGAGACTGCTCCTGAGAAGGAGGGAACCCAAAAGTGAGTTGGCACTGAGATTCTTTTTCAGGGGTAATTTATACAGCAACATCACAAAATGAGTACAACGTAGGTTAAACTACAATTAACCTATAGAATTACAAGTATAGCTGCTTAGTTAATTTTGATCCAGTAGTGAAACAGGTTACACAGTAAGGGTGTATGCAAGAACAAAAAGATTTTGGGGAAGGGGCGGATCTGGATGCTCTGGTTACTTACCTGCGGGGACTGACAACTCCCTGGAGTTCCTGGACCAGGTGATGCTAATTGCAATAGAATTCCAAGTCATGGCCTCGTAGGGAGGCCTGTAGGCCTGGGCACTGCATCTTTATCTCGAGGTCTCTCCTTCAGGTGCACCTCCAGCCACAATTCTGATGTCTTTACTTTTTCTCTGACTTCCTTGAGACCCCAGTCCCACTCTGACTGTATATTGACATCTACCTAACTTGGCTATCTATAATACTTTGAGATGTCCTTGGTATTCTTTGAAATGCAGCTGCCATCTCCAATGGAAACTGTAAAAATTAGGTTTTTGGAGCTGGGGATATAGCTCAGTGGAATAAGTGCCTGCCTAGCAAGCGCAGGGTCCTGAGTTCAATCCCCAGTACCGCCAAAAAAAAAAAATTAAATTTTTTTCTTTAGAGATAAGAAACTTCTGCGCACTTGCTCCTGCTGAGCACATATCTAACACCCTTCCTCTCCTCAGCCCAGAGGCAGTGACACAATATGGAGCCGCTCACCCCAAGGGGCAGGACCCCACCTCTTTCCACAATAAAGCAGAGAATGAACGGAAGATGTTGGAAGTGAAAAAGTGACCCGGGAGATCTGCATTGTTTCCCCCTCCCCTCACTTCCTTTATAAATGACCCTCACCCACAGGTACGAGTTGGTGACTTGAGGCAAATGGGCCTCTCCATCTCCGCTAGGAAACCTTTGAATAACTCTGTTTTCCTTCTTTTTTGTCAAAATACATGCCCTCCTTTGATTTGGTCACCAGTGAGCAAACAAACCTAAACCTAAGCATATGAACCTGAGTAGCTGGTGGCAGAAACAATTACTTTCTGATTCAAGGGTTCTGAATCATCCTTTACTTCCCCTGTTCCAGCAAAATCTATGCCTTTACTCAGTCTAGATTCTCAGTGTGCACATTGTTATTGCTGTGTTCTTCTTCTGAGGCCTTTCCTGTATGGTCTGTGTGTGTGTGTGTGTGTGTGTGTGTGTGTGTGTGTACAGCGATGTGTAATAGATGTATTGTAGACTTCATCCATATTTGTAACTCCCTAATCAGAGGACAAGAATGCCCCAACCCATTATTGTCAGTGTATTTATGCATTTACTCAGCCTCCCTACACAAAATAATCTACTATCAGCACCTCCTCTGTCCTGGGTACTGTCCTTTCATCGCTGAGACAAAATATCTGATGCCCAAAATTAAGAAAGGAAATGTTTATTTAGCTCACAGTTTGTGGTGGTTTCAGTCCATACTTGACTGGCTTCAATACAGGGTGGCACATAGGATAGGGCAACAGTTCACAGTGTTGGAAAACAGTAAAAGCAGCAAGAGCATTAAGGGAGGAGGGCAGCAAGCAGCCTCTTTCCTTCCCTTATATTATATGCAGCCTACCCTTCCCAGGGTGAGGGCAGCACTCATAACCATAATCCCTGCACTGGGCCACGAATCAATCACAAACTCTAGAAGCCCACCCCATGACTGCATGAGACTTTTGAGAGACATACAGACACAAACCATAACATTCTGCCCCTGGCCTCCCAAAGACTCATGCACATCCCTCTATACAAAAGACATTTTAGTCCACCTCTAAGAGTTGCCAAAGTCCTAATAGTTGTAGGATTTCTGAAAAGTCCAAGTACCAAGTCTCCTCCAGGACATAATGTACACTCTTAGTTTCCAGCCCCTGTACAAATGAAAAGTTAAAACACTTCTAACTTTCAATGGCACAAGGTAAACATTACCATACCATAAGGTAAAAACAGAGGAATATAAAGCACTGGGACCAAAGAAAGCCCAACATCCAGCAAGGCAAACATGAAGTCCTATGGTTTCATATTCAATGTCTGAGGCAATCTGTGCCAAATTGTGAGCTCCATGTGGCTCCTCTGTGGTATTTCTAGTGGCTGTAACTTCTTCCTTGGGCTTGCTTCCCCCTATTTGCAGCTTTCCTCAGACAATCCAAGTTCCTGGCTTTTCAAAACATCTCTCTTAGGCTTCTCTCTTGGGCTTCTGTCTTGGGCTTGCTTTGCTCCCTGTTTGCAGCTTTCCTCAGAGAATCCATGTTCCTGGCTTTTCCAGACTTCTGGGTTCTCCACTACAGCTTTCACTTCACACTCAGAGCTTCACATTGCTGGTTCAGTGGTAGAATTCTTGCCTGCCACACTCACAGCTTCACACACTGCCCTCTCAGGGGCACACGGCCTGGCCTCCCAGGCTTTCTGATATCTAGGTGGAAGTCTTCTTAACCACAGAGCTCTTGCATTCTGCATGGGCCTAAAACTAGTGCCAAGTGGATGATGTCAAGGTCTGCTGCCAGCTGGAGAAGTTGCCAGGCTTTCTTTTCTCTTGGCTATAGGCATCAATTGCTTGGATTTCTGAGTACTCTAAACCTGATTCTGAGGAAAAAATTCTCTATGCCACTGCCATTCTGGCATATGGTGTCACGGCCACCATTCTGGAACATGGAGCTCTGTGGCTTTCTCCTCAAAGCAAAAGTTTTCCACTCTTCCAGGTTTGAGGCTGTGAAGGGTGGACACTTTCAGCTTTTGTTGATGTCCTCAAATCATCTTTTCTATCCTCCTGTCCCTTCTCAGCAATGGAAATCTCGTCAACTTTATTTTTGCAGTCCACAGCTTTACTGGAGCTTCCTTTCTGGCCAAACTCGCATTTTAAATCATGCTTCTGGGCTCTTGATTCTCAACATAAATCTGGCGAAAAGTCCCCAATAATAGCCATGCCACCACCTCAACTTTCCACTGCCTTGAAATGTCTTCTGTTAGATTAATCAATTCATCTCAGTCTTAGGCAAAGTCTCTGGACATGAGAAAAATGCACACTGTTTGCCAAGCTATAGCACACATCATCGGGGTATAGCAATTCTTCCCAGCAGAAAATTCCTGAACCTGGTCTTTTTTGGCAAGATTTCCACCAGCCTTATGGTTATTATGACAAGAATCTCCCAAACAGAACAGCCAAGGCATTTTAGTATTTCTCTTTCATATGAAATCTCTGAACCTTTCCAAACACTTTCCACAAACCATTTCCAAAGGCTTTTGAACCACGTAGTCAGGTATAATCATAGCAATTACCCTGCTTCTGGTACCAAATTCTGTCTTGGTTACTTTTCTCTCATTGCTGAGACAAAATATCTAACACCCAAAATGAAGGAAGGAAAGGCTTATTTAACTCACGTTTTGTGGAGGTTTCAGTCCATACTTGGCTGGCTCCAAGGCAGGGTGGTGCACAGCAGAGAGAAACAGTTCAGAGTGGTAGAAAACAGCAAAAGCAGCAAGAGCAAAATGGAAGGACAACGGGCAAGCCTCTTTCCTTCCCTTATATTGTACGCAAGCTACCCGCCCCAGGGTGTCTCTAGCACTCACACCCATAATCCCAGAATTGGGCTATGAATCAATCATAAACTCTGGAAGCCTACTCCGTGGCTGCATGAGGCTTTGTGGGGACATCCATACACGAACCATGACACCCTCCGTGCTGAGGTTCTTATAACCATTCCTAGTATTATCCCACACCTATGCCAAGACTTGTTGAGCTGTTTTGTCTTTCTTCACTTGACGTGACTTCTGATCATGTTCAGGATCTTCCTTTGGTGCAGAAGATCCTTATTCAGCTCTTATTCAATCCACTTGAGCTCTGACCCTTTGGGAACAACTGTACTCCAATCTGAGTAAGTCTCACATCATCTAGGATATGACAGGTCACAGTGGAACTCTTCCTTACCTGTAGAGATTTTTGTCTTCTCTCTGTTTGACCTTAATATCAGACTGTAGGATTAACTAAGCCCCCCTGACAATGAATCCTTCTTACTTTTCAGGCTCTTATATTCCTTTGCTGGGTACCCCACTACAGTCATGTCTTCTGCCTTGCTCCCGCTCTGCCACTCTTCTCTAGGCCGTCGCAACCGTGTTCCTGCTCTTCACCGATGCTATTATCAGTGCTCATAGCCCCGTGGTGCTGGACCATGGTTCTCTTCTCCCACAAGAATTTTCATGGCTGCTTCCCTTAAGTAGTTTAACTTCATGATATTTGGGCTGAAATGTTGTAAAAAGAAGTCCCACCTAAGTAAAATTCTGTGTTTTTATGTCTTAATGTACAATTGAACCGAAAACCAGATATTAGGACTTATTTTTAGGATACCTAATTCATAACTCTAATACATACACTTTAGGGATCTCTTAGTCATTTTTTCACTGGTGGGTTAGAATACTTGACACCAGTAAGCTAAGAGTAGTAGAGTATTTTGGTTCACATTTCACTCCACAGTTGGCTAGCTATAAGGCAGGACTGCATGGCAGAGGGGCATGACTGAGGAGAACTGATCACAGCATGGCAAGTTAACAATAATGCCCCCATAATCTAGTGACCTTGCAGAGGTCTTATCTAGGATCTTATGAGGCTATAATGGGGTGTTTCTAATCAAAACCACAACCAAAATATGTGAAGACCTCATATCAACCACAGGGACAGACAATGACAAGCTTGAAGGTACCATGTAAACCATTCAAACCACACTTCTTATTATAGAAAGAAAATATAGCCCACAGTTAAAAGAATGTACTCTCAGTGCATTTGAACAGCTCTCTCCTCATTTTTAAAATATATATATTATTCATATCAGATAGTTCTTTTTAAATTTGATGTTATACTTCTTATAAATATGTCATGTTGTCTAGCACAAGTAAATGGATAGTCATCTAAGTATAACAATTCATTATTTTGACCATGATTATCCTTATTATTACTGTAGGCAAGGAAATTGAAAACCAGGAAGTTGAATTGTGATTGCCAAATTTACCATCTGTTGTAAGAGACAGCAAGATTTTAAAATTTAAGTCTTTATATTTTCTGTTCACTGCCTTCCCCATCCATCCATGCATATCTATCCCATGACCATTAATATTCTAAAATATTGCAACAAGTAAAACAAATGCTTTTATTAGCTTTATTCTAAATACAACTTTCTATATTCCATAATTGGCTTAGAAGTACATACAGATCAAAATTTTAATTTTGACCTAAGCACTTATGTTTCATAATGCTGGTCAAGTTAGTTACCTAAACACTCTAGATCTCTGATTTCTTATAGAGGAAATTATATAACTCCTAACTTGATGGATGTCAGATACATTGATTTTGTTTTTCCCAAAATCAAAGCATGACCTCAAACAACAAAGGAGGTTAACAGTAGGAAAAATGCTTTAAGAGAACTAGCTACTAAGAGACAGGAGTGGACTCAAAGGTGTTTTGCCAACAAGCCCGCTTCCCAAAGGAAGTTTTAAAGAGAAAAATCTCCAGGTGGGTACAAAATCACGAAGGGGGCACAGCATAGGACAAAACTATGATCAGCCAATTAGATTACAGTATAGCTGCTTAGGTAATATTGGTCCAGTGAGGAAGCAGGTCACATAGAAAGTGTGCATGGATATAAAAAAGACATTGTTAGGAAAGCTTGCTCCCCCATCTGCGTGACTGATGTCTATTTAGACTGTATTGGGCCAGGTGATTTGGCCATTATGTCTTTATCTTGAGACCTGGCCTTCAACAGATGAGCTTCCAGCCACAGTTGTATTGTTTCCTCATCCTCTGCAATAACTTCCTTGAGTGCCTAGCCCTGTCTATAATATTTCTATTTAAATTACCTGTTTATAATATTATCAGTTAAAAGACCATCCTAGGAAAATCTTACCATTTCTATGAAGACTGATTGAGAAAGAGTGAACTGTAGATACATTTCTTATTCCTATGCCTAATGATATAAACAAGACATGTCATGATTAATACAAAGAAACAAGTTAATATCGGAAACAAAAGCAGACACTCCCAGTGCCATTGACTTAAAGTAATCAAAACAAGGAAAGAAATGAAACTAACAAAACAACTGCTGAATAAGAAAACTGTGGCAAGGCTCCGAGAAGTGAAAGATTTTCCACTGCTTAATCTTGTTCCCATGCCCTTTGAGACTTACTAGTGAAATAACAGTGTGATAATCTTCAATACAATCTCTAGATTGGAATATAAACAGATCTAAATGTGGACAGCATAGAAATCCTTATTTTTTTCCTTGTTCTTGCAAAACAGTAATGGAAAGGGCTTCCGGAGAGAAGACTGTGCAGTAGAATAATACGATATGAATGAGAAGGTGACTCCATTTCGCACTCATAGCTTTAGGCCTGAACACTCACTTGGGCAAATATCTAAAGGCCAGTAAAAATATGCTTCACTCCTATTACCTGTCCCCTTCCACCGATAATTTTACTGGGTGTTCTCAAACTGACTAGTCTCCCGCAACTTGCTCATTCCCCCAGACTATAAAAGTTGGATCTCATCATCATATATTTAGTTTCCAAACTGGAGCAAGAAAAGAAAATGCCCAAACACAAACACAATGACAAGGCAGTTAAGGACTATCCTTAGAAATAACTACATTTTCTATACATAGCTCTCCAAGCATTAATGATATGAAAAGAGATGGATCAGTATCTATGTGAACACACTGCAATAATAAAGGAGAAAACTATGGGACTCAAAAGATAGAAACATTAATCTAGAATAAAGTATATAATAAATTAAAAAAACAATGGAACTTCTCAAAGTTGCTTCATGCTGTATAATAAATAAGTAATTTAATTTTTGAAAATGACATCACAAAGACAAGATAAAAGTTCAAAAAGAGATAAATTAGGATGCTGCACATTTAAGAATACAAATTGTAACAAAAGAACCATTAAAATATAATAAATTAATTAGAATAGGTAAGCACCAAAACAGGCCCACACTGAAAGTTGTTACTGATGTAAAGATTTCAGGTACTTGCAATCAATGAAGCTTAAAGAGCACAAATAATAGGACAAGTAAGGAAAATTTTATGGGTAAGAAAGATAAAGAAAAAGACAAAAATGTATGTATGTATGTATAGAGGAATATATATGAATATACATATGTGCAGGAGGGCTAACATGGTTCTACTATTGTATTATATCACTTAATGCTAAGCAATAATCGATGACAGGATATTAGATTAATAGTGTATATCTGTATGTGTTAGCCTGAACACACACTTCGAAGATATCAATATGTAA